>CAXKVW010000997.1:0-86902 GCA_964058825.1 Carex arenaria
GAGGAAGCAAATCTGGTGCGATTCTAAAGGATCGCAGTATCTTGATATTCCAATCTCAACCATTCATTTATTAAAATGCAGCAATCTCACAAGAAATTAGTTTTTGCACGAATCTCAATATATGAACAGTTGTGATTGGAATCTGCGATACTTTGGAATCGCAGCAGATTTATTTCCAATTGGGGAAATAAGAAAATAATAGAAAATGATATTAATACCCTTGTAAGCGCCACCTTATGTTTTAGCGCGCTACCGAAAATTAAAAAACGTGCACTACATAATCGAAGGAAAGATATAATAAAGAAACCCACAAGCAAAAACGAATAACACAGTATCTGGAAATAGCATCTACTGTGAAGGCGAATTTCATTTCGTCAAGACTTGAGACAGAGAGAGAGAGAGAGAGAGGTTGATTGCGAACATGGAAAACAAATTTCAAAAAAATTGAGATTAATAGTTTGGTGCGACATGGCGTTTGATAACACTTTAAAAATTTGGTCTCTTGGAAGAAAAGAGAAGCAAACTACCGAACTAACCTTGTTTAATAAATTAAGAAGAGAGGAGATCTACAATAAATGCGAATTACCGACCACCAAAGTACCAAGCTTGCATGCATGGGTTTGCGAGATCAATTAATCACGAATACATCTTGTATGTCGAGAAGTTAACGCAGTGGGGCCCATAGAAAAATCATAGAAAGCTCGTTGTCATGGTCATGAGATGAGACCTCTCCATTTTTCTGTTATAAAGCGGATATTATATAGGAGAGAGCCAGAAGGCATGTATATGTAATTAATTATGCATTAACACCGACGTGTCAGGCGGGGTGAAGGAAAATGACGAAAATGCCCATGGTATTGTTTGTAGGGGTAATTAATTAGGTAGGAAACTGACAAATGGGGTAGAGATGCAGAGGTGATGAATTGGCGCTGGGTTAGAGAGAGAGGAGGGGCCGGGCAAGTGTGCGGATGCATGAGAGTTGGAGCATGAGAGAGCACCACCTCATACGTACAAGCTATATATCTCAATTAATTAATTAGTTACACCTATACATGAACGGTTCACCTAGCTAGGTTTTTTTTTTACAAAACCTTACAAAATCTCCAAATCTGAGTGCTACTTGTACGCAACACAGCCTAGCCTATTGTTTGTTTTTATGTACAAGTCTGGTGACGAAATTTTTATTAATCGAAATTAAATAAAAAAATATTGAAAAAATAGTAACTCTAGAAAATTTTAAAATATAAGTAGAATGAGTAGTGACGAATTAAATTATTCCGTTTTACTTAATTACTTGATTTATTAACTAAATGAATTAAAAAAAAAATCCGGACAAATTAATCCTTCCCCGTCCGTCCAGCACCCAAAAAAAAAATGACGAGTGATCTGGAAGCAGCGAAGAAGCGACTACGTGTTTGTTGCGGTGACGAAGGTGGAAGTAAAAAACAGTAAAAAAATTGCAAAAATGGTCGGCATTCAAATTCTCAGCCATTGCTCTCCGGTTCGTACTAGTACTGGATGGATATTTCTATTTTATTATTATTTGTTAGGATGTGTTCTGTTTTAAGAGAATGGAGGGAAGAGATATATGCCATGCGCATGCATTCATGTAAGATTCTCTGTCAACCTTTATTTCGTGTCAAATTTCCTAATTACCTTCTCATCAAATTACATTCTTTTTATTTAATATAATGCACCACTTTAGGTGGAAAGTTGGAATGAGACAATTTTTTTTTTGATGCCCCGTCTCTAACTTTTTTTTTTTTTCTAGTTTGTTTAGTTAGCGGACTAAATAATTAAGTTGGATGGAATAATTTAATACGTCTCGTAGAACAGAATTATTTAACCTATTTTATTTATATTTTATAATTTTCTAGAATCTCTCCTCTTTTTTGATATTTTTTTATTTAATATCGATTAATTAAAATTTCGGAGGGCTATTGTAACAGTCCACCTGAGTTTATTTAATTTGTCGGTAATTCGGAAAGACTCCAGCTTGTTTTGTGAATCCATAAATTGCTCAGCGATATTAGATTTTGTCTAAAGATTTAAATAAATTTTATTTGAAATTCGAATTCAAATTGTTAAATCAAGTAGATATAAAATTTAATAAATTTAAACAGCTCCATGAATTCAAATTATTTGTATAAATTTTGATGCGGATTAGACAATCTAAATCCGACTTTAAATAAAACTTAATTTGTCCAAAATTCTTTGAAATAAGAACCAATTAAGTCACCGGTCAGAAAAATTTACCTCCTTCCCCTCATAAATAAATTAATAGCTAAAGTCTAATTTGAATTTTCGCACTATTATTTTGTTGGAAAAAAATATTAACAATCAAATTAATTTAATAATTATAATAATTAATAAAAATTATAAGTATAAGTTTAATTTATGTGTGTATCTATCAAATTTGTACAATATAAGAATCAAAATATAGTCACTAATCAAGTATCAGTAAAATCAAACAGTTATAATTTAATTTAAAGGAATAATTGTTGTCATATCTATCAAAAGCTTCTATATATATACATATATATAATTTTTCCTTTAAAATTTGAAAATTACTTATTTTCCCACTTAAAATAAACAACCTTTCACATATTTCTCTCTTTTTTTAATCTAATTTAAACTTTTATGTGAGCTTATTAAAAATCTTTTATATTAAAAATTTAAAATGAAAAGATTAATTTAATTAACATTCACTTCAAACAAACACATTCTTACGTATTGACCAACTACGATCAATATTCTTTTGCATTCCAATCAATCAAATGCGGAATGATAATGTGAAAGTTTAGTTACTGGATTTGTATTGGTGAAAATTTTGAAATTTGTATCGGTAGAAGTGACAAACTGACAATCGTTTTCTTCGTTGTCAAGTTACGTTTTACAAAGCAACTGATGTCAAATTGGCTACAATAATTTATTAATTCAGTCTACAAATCAATTTATCATAGTTGGACATTCTTGAATGTGTTTAAAAAAATTACTATATAATACATTAGAACACATTCATAATATTCATTTCAGAAATGTGTGTGTTAAAGGTCTAAATTTTATTGGAATTCAAGTAAAGAAAATAAATTGTAGTGGAATTTGCTGAAATTTATTCACATATTACTACAAGAATGAAACATTATCGACAATGGTTTCTGTCGGTATATCCTCGCGGATACTATCATCGCTTATAGAAAAAACACCTTTATGTCGGTATACCCTCATGGTTAGTCACTATATATATATAGTTAAATTAACACAACTATCAATAATAGTTGGAGAGAATTAATATTCATTGCTCATTAATATGAAATAATAAAGGTGATCTTAGCCATCATGACAAACCTTTAGATCCGCCCCTAAACAAGTGGCCCATACTAGGTGACTCCGCTCTAGTGGATCAATGGATATGGTAAGGGTCGGGTATAAGTATTTTCATAACCATACCCGTTACAAATTGTTCTTACCCACACTCTACTCTTACTCGCACCCTACCCTTACCTGTTATGGTTGTCAGATAACAAAACGGTAGCGGATAAATAACGTATAATGCTATTATAATAAAAAATATATATTTACTACATAATACATTAGAACACATTCATAATATTCATTTCACAAATGTGTGTGTGTTGAAGGTCTAAACTTATTGGAATTCAAGTAAAGAAAATAAATTTTAGTGGAATTTGCTAAAAAAATTCCATGTGTTCTAATAATTAATTAAGTGTAACATAACTATTAATAATAATTAGAGAGTTGATATTCATTGTTCATTAATATATATAATATATATAATTTTTTTTATAACTACCCGATCAATAATAGTTAGAGAGTGCTATTGATTGCTCATTACTCGTATCCGATAAGTTTTCTAAATTAAATAATATTCATTGCTCATTACTCGTATCCGATAAGTTTGCTAAAATAAATCTTATATGTACCCGTTTTATTGAATACAATACAGATCAGATAAACAAATAAAAGAGTGCCATTAACACCTACTCCGCTCATGATTTTTCGTAATTATTAAAAAAATATGAGTGAGTCTATGGTACGACGCGTATTACCATTTTGAGTGTAATTCAAAATCTGAGCTGTTGAATTTTTGTCAAAAATCGTGCTGTGAAATTCGCTGGATTAGATAATTAACGGAGAGACTCTGTTAAGTTTTCCAATTCCATCTCTTATTTCTCCTCTCAATTTCATCAAAAGGCGTGCTGTGAGTTAAGCCCTAACCCCTACCTTTCTCCCTCGTAGTGGAACCTCATCATCGCTCTCGCTCGTGCGAGTGCCGTCGACGCTCCCTTGCAAACGAGACTATCTCTCTCCAAAAGGTGTCTCTCTCCTTTCTCTTAAATCGTTTTTCTTTTCTTCTTTATTTTTATCTTGATTACACAATATAATATAAGATTGATGATTTAATGTCTGGAAGAGAGGCAAAATGGAAAAATTGTTGAAGTAATTTCAAATAGAACAGCTATGAGTGAAATGATTCTATAATAAATGATAGATACAAAAGAATTATGAAGGAAATGATTGAATATAGGGCCCGAAGTAGAAAATTGACAGTTCAAGCAATAAAAGTTTTGACGATCACTAGACTTGGCATAATTAAACCTATAACTTGTGTAATAAAACTTCAGTACAACCTATAACTGCTTGCAACATAATTAAACCTGTAAAATGTATTCTCATATTCTTGGAGTTTACTCTCTTAGGCTTTATTTGGCTCAATAGTTTTTAATCAAATTCTCATTATATATGTCCAAAAGGACTCTCTCTCTCTCTCTGACAAGCAAATTTTAGTTAATATGATGGTTTTTTCATTGTAACTCTTTTGATGTTGTCATTTAGCCCTTCTAAAGTTTCCTTAAATTCATTTTTATGTTACAGTTTAGTTCTTTATATATTTCTCTCCTCTTTATTGAACCGCATTTTCAAATAACAAAATTAAACCTTTAAAATTCATTTTCATTTTTTTTGGCTCAATAGTTTTGAATCAAATTTTGAGTTGAATCCTAGTTTGATTCTGATATGTAATTTGATTCACTGATGGGATGTCACTTGGAGATGCTTCAAATAGTGTAGGCTCATTCAACGAAGCTAATTCCTTGGACTCGCCTAGAATGGATAGCCATGGAATCATAAAACTTCGGGTAATGATTTTTACTATATCAAACTTAATTTGTCCTCTTCAAATATGTTGATCAAGAGACTTATTTTTTATACTAAACAGATGGATGGCGATGATCCTTATATTGGATTTGAGGAATTTCTAGCTCTCGAGTATCCCATAAATTTGGAAGGAGACAATTTATTAGCAATAGAAGAAGAAGAAGAAGAAGATTTATTAGCAATTGAAGAAGATTTAGGAGTTGGAGAAGGACAAGGGGAGGAAGGGGAAAATTATGAGGAACATAAAAATGAACAGAGTGGAAGAAAATCAGAAGAAGATGAGGCTGCTATATCCGATAATGTGCATGTTAGTAGGGAATTTATGTCTGCTGATGAGGCCTACAATTTCTACAACGCCTACGCTGGCCATGTTGGATTTAGTATTCGGAAAAATACATGGACTATATCAAGAAATGGTTTGTCATCTGTTAGACTTGTTTGCTCAAAAAAAAGATTTTCTACACGTCAGATAGCTTAACAGAAGCGAGAGAGTGGGAGTTCCAAAAGTGTAAAGACACCTGAGAGGGAGTACGGAACTAGTGGTACAAATTTGACACATGAGACACATATACATAAAGAATTTGGACGATGCCAAATTTGAGTCAATCAGAATATACAAATGATAAAATTCTCCATTCAATTTTAATTTGTGAGCAATTAGCACACTAGTGGTACAAAAGCAAACATAAGACATGCTTGCAAGAATTAGTACCCCAATATCAATTTAATGTAGAAAATTTTCAAATAAAAACAAACACTTCATACAGCGCTATCAACTAATAACATTTATTTCTAAAATTCACATTTAACATAACACAAAAATACAAACCATGCATTAAGATTAACATGCTGATACACCACAGAATATTAATTATAACCATGCTGATGCCAACTTCTAACATTATTCAAACCAACGAAATCCTAGGTTGGCACTTAGAGATAGCCCATCAGCATGCTATACATCACATGAAAACTAACTCAAATAGATGATTATCGGCTAAATCCTGACAAGGTATGATAACACGTCATTCTTGATGCTATAAAAATTGTCTTTCTCTATCTAGAGCATCCATCAGAACAATCCTGGGGGTTAAAAAAAATATTGAAAAAAAGGAAAAAATATTAGTTGGCAAATAAGACCAAAGATGATTAAGATAACGATAAAAGAATCAATTTACAACTGAAAATTGAAAAAAGTAATATTGAAAAAAATATTTAAATCTCTTTAAAGCATACCAGGGTCTAGGATGACTGAAAAAGTTAATAGAGAGCCAGAAAATAATAGCTTTACTCTTGATGTAGTTACTCTTGTCAAAACTGAGAACAAGAAAATGTTATAATTTCATTATATCCAACTCACAACAACATTTGGTAAAGAAGTCTGAGATTAATTTCCAGTTTTGATTCAATGTGTATAAAATAATTATGAGTATAGCATCATCCTAAGTTGATCAAAACTAAAGTTAGCTGAACATGATTTGTTTATAGTTGAGCCCAGCAATTAATGTTATTCTAAACAGCATTTGTATCAAAGAAGTTTGGGATTTCTTGATTTTTTGTTTTTTTCTTTGTTCCTTCCAATTTTTTTTTTGAAAAGAAGTGTTACAGTACCAAAAAAACCCTCTAAAACAAACCACAAAATTGGTAATAAGCCCAAATAATCAGAGACCATGAGAGAAAATTGGCAATAAACCCAACTAAACTAGCTATAATCATAGTTTCAGAGTAGCACGATGTTAAAAAATTAGATGAAAGCTTTCTAATCAACTATTTGTTCCTTTTTTTACCCACTAAATAAAAGACCTAAATACGATTGAAAAAAACATGATTTATAACAACAACAAAAACACGATTCAAAAGACGGAGGAGCAGAGAGAGACAGACCTGTCGGCGAGAGTCACACGAAAGTGATGGAACGTTAGTGCGAGTCGGTGCGAGGTAGTTCGGCGCGAGGTAGATCGGCAAGTCGGTGCGAGGTAGTTCTGCGCGAGGTAGATCGGCGAGTCGAAGCGAGGTAGTTCGGCACGAGGTAGATCGGCAAGTCAAAACCAGGTTGTTCGGCACGAGAGAGAGCGACTTCTTTTCCAACGCGAGGCGGAGACGCCTGGTTAGGGTTTATCGTTGTAGAGACATAGCCAGGAATTGAGAGGAGAAATAAGAGATGGAATTGGAAAAATTAACAGAGTCTCTCCGTTAATTATCTAATCCAGCGAATTTCACAGCACGATTTTTGACAAAAATTCAACAGCTCAGATTTTGAATTACACTCAAAATGGTAATACGCGTGGTACCATAGACTCACTCAAAAAATATTGTTAATATACTCTATCATTATTATGCTATAGTTAAGTTATCATGACTTAGTTCGCATTGGGAGGTACTCCTTTGTTATTATGTAGTTTTAAGTTCATACTCTACGTTGTCATTTATATTAAAAAAGAAAATATGTGTACAACCAAAAGAGTTATTGGTAAAATAATTATGAGAGTCAACATGAGATTAAGTCAAACAATGGACTCAATAACTTTAAAAAAACGTTGGATCGGTATTGAATAATAAATTTGAAATGTTGATGTTTTTTTGAGGAGAAATGTAGAGGTCTAGCCTCCAAATTTCATATATGTGACACAAGATGTGTCAAGAAATACAAAGTTTTGAAATAAAGAAAGAAACGAAAGAAAGAAAATTACAAACAAACAAGTAAAGGTAGAAAAACGAAAACGAAAACGAAAAACAAAAGTAAGCAGTAAACATTATATCATCCCATGCTATTCGTATTTATTTCTAATGTCCTTCAAACCAGCTTGCACTTTCTGCTAGGATCTGCTGCTTGAGAGCATTTACTGTCTCAGCCTTGTCTTGAAATATTCGTCTGCAGCGTTCCCTCCATACCACGAAACATATGGTAGCCTCCATTTGTCTAACCTTTCTGCACGTTGAATGGAGTATAGCCTCTCTATACCTGTGGTGGACTGAGAATTGACACTGGTTCATTTGTGGCACCGCATTCCTGATTTGCGATCTTAAATTCATAGTGAGTGAACAGTCCTGGAACATGTGAAGCACTGTTTCAGAGTTGTTCTTACACAGGCAGCATCTATTAATCAGTTGGAAGCCTCTTCGCACCAGGTTATCCACCGTGAAGATTTTATTCTTCAGCATCAACCATATGAAGATCATAACCCTAGTGGGAGCTTGAATTTCCCATACCCTTGACAGCTCAGAGGTGATAGCTGGTCCTATTTCCATTGCCATGTAGAATGTTTTAACAGAAAAAATCCCACTGGAAGTCCATTTCCACCTAACCTCATCCGTCTCTTGTTGATCCAGTGTTATTAGCGTCAGTTGGTGCATTAGTTTATCCCGCTCATCAGCAGCCTCTTGTGACAGTTGAAATGTTGATGTTGAAATATATTTTACGAGTTATGAATTTACACAAAAAAAAAAAAATTCATTGAGTTCAATATATACGTGATGATAATTAGGTTGAAAAATTATTTGGGTACGTTCATGTTTCAACAATTTTTATCTCCTTATTTTATACAAAATGAATTGTAAATCACAAACTTGTGCGTCATCAAAATTCTAAAAGAAATCTAAATCTAAAATAGCAATTCTCAATGTTTATTGGTTAGGACTTAGGAAGTCATTTAACCACCAAGAATTTAGTGCTGTATTTTTTCCATCTGGCGTAAAGTTCCGGAACTACTCATATTCGAATCCGGATCTCTAGACAGGCCGTATGTGTAACCTCTACATAAAAGCGCCGTTTGAGTTTAGTTTCTGACCGTGGTGAAAACAGATCGGATACTAGTGATAAATTTATATTTGTATCTTCTTCTTTTTTTTTGTTATGGATACTGATCGAATATCAGTTTTTCAATATTATTATATATTTAAAAATATAAATATTATTAAGAATACAAAAATTCGTAAAATTTATCTATTTATAATAATAAATAACATATATTTTTTCATAATATATATTAAATTATTTGATATATATCTACTATTCAGATACGAATAATTAAAATTTAAAAACTATATCCGTACTACTTATTCACTTATTACTTCAATTGAGCGCAAAACGTCTGAAGAGGTGTGGTTGGCCGGCAGATTATTCCAATTTAAGAGTGCCTGGTTGTCCAAATAAAAAATGCAAATTTTATCACTCATTACATAATATTCGAATATTAAATATCCATATCTACTTGTTTTAATATCCACCCCTACCGTTACACTGGTGATAGAAGACCTGTGAAGGGTGCAAACGGGTCGAATACCATATGTAAAAATCCTGATTTGTATTCGAATTTTTGCAGATTCAGATTTTTAGATACGAATAGTTGTGGATTTGGATACGGATACAGATATCTATTATGCGGATTCGAATACGAATACGAGTTGGATTTTGGAATCGGATACGGATCCGTATTTTTTAATTTTTCGGATATCCGATAGTAACCCCACCTCTCCGATCCGACATCTCGCTCTTCTAATTTTCTTTTCGCCTGTTCGACTTCTCTCACACGACACACGGAGTTCTTCTAATTTTGTGTTTTTCAATCCCTAATTCTTCGACTTCTCTCAAGCTGTCAAACAGCGATTTCTCCCGCGAAAAAGTCTCAAACAACAATTTCCCATTTCTCTCCACTGAATAGGAGAATTGTATCTCTCCACCAAATAGGTACTTTCTTTCATGCTTATTCAGTACACGAAACAGACTTTGATAGGGCGATTGTGCCAAAAGTCTAGAACTATATAGTAAGTGTTTGTACCAAACCCAAAAGTTAAAGTTAATATTAGAAGTCTAGAACTAAAGCCAAAAGTCGAGAACAATGACATTGATAGCAGCAATATAATATTAGAAGTATAGTGCATTGAATTTTTCTTTCCTTCTCCAATACTAGTTAATGTGAATTTTGTTTTTAGTTCTTGGACCATAATTTCTTTGCTAATGTTCTGTAAATGTTGAAAATGGTTGTATTGAAAAAAAAAATAGGCATGTGAAATTATGATTTCTAAACAAAGGACATACCTGACTAATTGTTATATCCAGCAATTCAGAAGCATGGAAAATTTTAAAATTTTAATCTTCAATTTTAAATCGTTTTCTTCATCTTTTATTTTTCCACTATAATTATATATTTCATATAATGAATCAGAGACATTTAATCAATTTAAGCTAATTACTTGTATTAACCGATTTTTTAAAATAGTTTAGAGTACTAATTAAATTCCATCATGTGTGTTTAAGTTGTTTGAAATTTCCATAAGATGTTATTCTCTTTACATGTATCTCAGTATCTGTACTACACACCTTAAGTTGAACTATTATTGTTATGATTTTGATATATAATTCTAGGTTTGAGTTTGCTTGCAACTCCAGGCTCCAGCAGTTCGTTAGGCATTGAGAAATAATATTTGGATTATTTCTCACTCTGTTGTGGTTTACATTTTTTTTTTCTTTTCAGGATTGGGAGTCGGGATCTGATGCTTTTGTGTGAGATGTAGGCCATGTTATTAGTAGTCAAGGATACCATATAGTAATTAATGTTGAGGCTCTACTATTGTTCTATTAACTTGATAAAACTGTCTTTTGAAATTTAAAACTAAAATCATATATAGTAATGTTGAGGCTCTACTATTGTTCTGTTGAGACTTTATTATTTTTCTATTTTCTAACTTTAGTCTATTGTTCTGCCGACCTTCAAAAAAAAACTTTAGTCTATTGTTGTGTTGAGGCTCCACCTCTCAAGTACAGAAAAACAGATAGCACACTTATGTTCGTGCTATGCGTATCCCAACAGATGTGATCTACCTTTTGGATTTAATATTGGCATGGTCAAAATAGAAATATGCTAGTAATATACTTCTTTAATCACATAAATTTTCATGCTTGGGTTCTTTAGATTATCTAGTAAAAGATTGAAAAAAAAAATGATAACAATCGAATTCAGAGAAATGGTACCACTACAATGTAATTATTTGATTGGTACGCGGGTTGGGACATGTTCTTTTCATGGATTCACATCTACTGCAATCCTAAAAGGATGAACAGTAACTCTAAAATTCCTGCTTTTCAAATTTAGCCGTCAAATAATTTCGTGCACGTATCTCAAAGCGGATGACTTTTTCTTGCACGAATCTCGAAACAATTCAACAGTTGGATTTGGAAAAGCAGGGATCATAGGTTACTGTTCATGAGCGAAGAATCGCAGCAGATTCGGATCCTCTTTTCATACATGAAATATGAAGTTGTATTGTTTATACTTGGATAGAGTTATGTTTGGGCTATGCGTATCCAAACTGATAGTGCGCTTTCTTAATTCATACGTTATAAGCATTAATCATGCTATTTGGATAAGAGAACAATATCGATTATTTTAAAAATTAGATATTAATTTCAGGTCGTGTTGCATCAGTTTTTTTATTTTATTGAGGAAACAGAAGATGGATCTTTGCTTTGAAGATGGTGATAGTGATTGATGTATCAAGAGAATATATTTTGTGTTCATTTATCTTTTGTTTTAGAATTATATATGTTTAGTAAGAATATCTTTTGTGTTGGTATAGGTACATTTTGATTAAAATGATGGTTATGTTGGTGGATTTTAGTTAATTAGATATATATTTTGTATTAGTGTAACAGGTTAATTAGACATATATTTTCAATTAGAAATCTGAATTATATCTGTATCCGTATTCATATCCGAAAGTTTCCAATGCGTATCCGTATCCGTTTAATATCCTATCCGTATCCGTATCCGTATCCGATTAATATCCGATCTGTATCTATATCTGGAATTAAAAAAATACAGATATGAATATGAGTTGAGCTTCCGTATCCGATCCATTTCCACCCCTACCTGTGATACACTTGGTTCTTTAAAATTTGTACTAGTATATAACTATCAGTCTGGGTCTAAATAAACTCAAAACGGTGTGTTAATGCGGAGAATATGAATTCATCTCTGCATTGTCTCACCATTTGAGTTTAAATTCGGGCCGGATCAATCTGGCCCAACCATACGATACGGCCCGTGCCACTATAAAACGAGCGGACCAAATTCGTTTGTATACTCGTTGGAATTTTCCTTTCCGCTTCAATTTTTCTCGTGCTTTCTCCGAATTTATGATGTGGGATTTTCTATGGACGAAGGTCCAAAGTGTTGTGTGTAACAAACAACTAACAAGAAAGAATGTATTAGATGTAAATTGTTTTACTGTCGCGTACAAAATATGGTACAGTAGATCCGAAGCACTCAATGCTGACAACGGGCCCCAGTTTTTCGCGTGCTTGTGCCCCTGAATTTTTTTTATTTACCATTTAACTATATTTATTGAAAAACTCTATATTTATCAGAATTGCAATCTGTAGCTAATGACCCTATTTATGTAATAAGCTTCGAGTACTTACTATTCATACTATGCACAGTTCAATGCTACGATGATTGCTATTTTAATTTGACCAAGATTATGTCGACAATCAATCCGCATCTAGGGGTGGCGAAAAAGCTCGTGGTTTGATCGTGACTCGCATCTGGCTCGTTCGTTACTGGACCGAGCTGTTAATGAGCTAGCTCGCTACTAACTCAGTCCAGAATTAACGAGTTTGAGCTAGGGTCTAACTGCTTGCGAGCTAGCTCAGCTAGGCATCAATTTGTGAATTTGTATGAATTTGTGGGCATTTTACACTATCCAGCTCGGTCTAACTCGGTCCAAAAAGATTTGTAAAATTTATTTTCTTCTTAAAACAAGGTCCAGTCAGATCCAGTAAGCTAGCTCATCAGCTTGCGAGCTAGCTTAGGCTGGCTCGTCACAAGTTTAAGCTGCAATTTTAGCTCAGAAGCTCTAGGTCCAGCTCGATTCAGAATTAACAACTTGAGCTAAAGACCAGCTCGTTTACAGCTCTAGCCGCAACCATTGGATGGTATAGTCTTTGTGACTTTCTCTCCTTTTTGAAATTTCTTCAAACAATTAATAAAAACAGCGGAGGCAGTTTGTTGCATTTGTCATTAAAAAGGAACAAAACAATCAGTCGCAACAAATGAGCGGTTAGTCGGCAATCGCATTTTGTTGCTTTTGTCATTAAAGTATATGAGATATTTAAACTTTTACCATTAAAGTTTTCTTTAAAGGTTAGTCGGCAAAGTGCTGCTAACAATTTTGATTAAAACAAAAGTTAATTACATGTTCTACAGCTACACATCACTATATTTACAATAATACTCTCCTCCCAACCCGGCCACTAGCTATTCCGGTGGGGACCGAATTCTCTGCTTCTCAGGAGGGCAGGAGGCAGGATTTTTCTGTTCCTGAGTCACTGACACGTGGGTCTACATCAAAACTAAAAACCAATATTTAAATTTATAAATCCATCTGGACCCACATGTTAATCTTACTGGGGGCAAGAAAATCCTACTCTCCGAGGAGCAGGTGATCTCTTTCCATTCCGGTGACCAGCTAGCTAGCCTAAGAGTTTCCTATTTTACAAATAGTTTTGCTAATAGCATGATGTATTCTCTCGCATGGTCTTCCGTTCTTCGTCGCTGGTAATCACTACTCTGACATCTATCCACAGCGAATGCAGTTATGAATATCGGTTGTAATATCATTAACAAGGATATGGATTGGTTTGGTCATGTGCGCAAATGTTTTCTACTCCTTTCACGCCATATTGTGGAGCATTCCGCTGCCCATAGTGTATCTCATTGGATCCTCTGTAGTGGTTCCTTCAAATCAATAAAAGTAAAAAAAAAATGTTATTATCTTATAAAAAATTTATAATAAATGCACTGTAACTTTGCAATTTTTTTGTTTCATATTTTCATAAAAGTATATGGGACCGAATTGATGCCCCCGGGACGATGCAATTAGTCCTTCAGATTTGATACAAATAGGGGTGTCAATGGGTATGATAATAGTCGGATGGAAGTATTTTCGTATTTGTACCTATTGAAAAATTATTCTTACTCGTATACTATATATATTCATCCGTTATGAATTACTTTATTCGTACTTTATCTATCCGTTATAGTTGTCGGACAACTCTAACTTAGCTTGTAAGTTTAATAAATTAATCTATGGATTGAAGCAATATCTACGGACATGATATGACAAACTTATCCCTCATTTAACTTCTTACAATTTTAATATTAATAATGCTGATAATTCTTTGTTTACTAAATGTGATAGTATCAATACAATTCTCATTTTATATGTAGAAGATGTTATAATTACCGGAAATAATTTAGAATAAATTCAAATAAATAACTAAAAGAAAACTTTGACATAAAAGATATATGATATCTTAAATATTTTTTAGAAATAGAGATAGTTTTCTCGGATAAATGACTCTTTATTTTCGAAAGAAAATATAAGCTTAAATTTATTAAAAGAAACTGGTAAATTAGGATTTAAGTCGTCTGGATATTTCTTTTTCTGTCAGCCAAATTAGTACATTTATGCACTCACCAAGAATACCACAGTTAGAAGCCATAAATAAAATTTTGAGGTACTTGAAAAATAATATTGGTAAGGGAATTTTGATGAAAAATAATAATTCTCATGATATATGTTGTTATTTCGATGCAAATTGAGCTGGAAGCTTTGATAGAAAATCGATAACTGATTTTTGCACATTTGTAGACGAAAATCTAGTCAAATGAAAAAACAAGAAAAAAAATATTGTAATGCGATATAGCGCCAAGCCGAATATCGTGCTATGGCATCTACTGCAAGTGAACTAACTTTGATCAAGCAACTCCTTTCAGACATGTAATTTAAAATTCAAGAACTAATGAAAATGTATTGCGAAAACAATTCAACGCGACACATAACATCAAATCTCGTGTTTCATGAGCAAAAAAAATATATAGAAGTGAATTGTCAGTTGTCACCTTATTAAAGGAAAAGTTCAAACAAAAAAAAATTAAAACATCATATATAAAAAGTGAAAATCAACTAGCAGATATCTTTACCAAAGACTTAGATCCAAGTTCATTTGATAAAATTACAAACAAACCAGGATTATACGATATATGACACCTAACTTAGAGTGTTAAATTATAGAGTTAGTTTCTAATTTATATCCAACAGCTAGTTTAGTCAATATAATAGGAAACAGTGCCTTATAGTATTCTGTAATTAATAAGAATAGAGAATAGTACATTCCGACAACTAATTTTTGAATGTATACATGTAAGTTAAAAAATAAAATTACAAATAATAAGTTGTTTTCTTAATATATCGTCTATTCGTCTTACAGAAATAACATTATCGCAAAAAAAAAAAATTCAAAGTCAGCCCATAAACTTTGTGTTTTTATCAGTCTTTCAAAACTCATTGATGAACATCAATTAAATAATATTTAAAAAACAGTACAAAAAAAAGGTCTAGATAGAGCGCAATCCAGGAACATTCTTAAGGCCCATTTTACCAATAATTTTTTTCTGCAGGGCAGGAGGTTCAGCAAGGCCCATGCTCTCACTAAATTCTCTTGCTAGCCTCACAAGCCTCGGCTTGTCTTGGCTGACACCCTTGGCTGAGTTGTAGTAACCTAGCCAAGCTTGGTATGCCATCTCTTTAGTTTTCATTTCGGTACGTGCAAGTGTTTTCAAAACCTATACAGATGAGAATATAAAAATGTCAATTGTGAGCTACTTGGTATATTGTTTCTTGCTATACTTGAGAACAGTACCCAAACTATTTTGCCAAGTACAAGAGGCATCGAATTTTTAGGTTTACAAACACAAAATAGAGCAATGATTGAATGATTTATCCTAAATAGATGTCAAAGATTGAAAAAATTTCTCCTAAAGATTACTCCCAACTGATTCATCAAAATTTAGAAACTTGGCATCCACACTTCCAAGAGGAAGAAAAACCAGTACACAGTAGGAAGATGGGTGCATCTCAGTATTTGATAGAATATTTTCCTATTAGGATGGAGTAGACTACATTGGGTGCAGGGCGGAACCAGAAAATTGAGATAAGGGAGGCTGGATAAATTACAGTTTTGTAAATCATTCTAAAAATAAACAAAAAGGAATTAAAATTACCTTCTCTTGGCAACCAGGTTCAGGTTGGCATGGTGCAGCCTCTGTTACAGGTAAATCCTTGATTGTATTGAGGAAACATTCTTCCCAAGGAGCTAACATGAGTATGCCTTGGCCTTCCTTCCCTTTTCGTCCCGTCCGGCCAAGTCTATGTATATACTGCTCTCTGTCAGAAGGCATCCCTATCTGAAAATTGGAAGGGAAATATTGGATAAGAGAGATTAGATAAAATCACAGTTCTTATGTTTAGTAATAGAACTTTGAGCACTAAAACGAAACCATTTTTGCTTGGTTCGACTCTATTTGGCTTGTGTAAATGAGTTACTGCATAGACAAGTCTAATTTAAAATATATACCAATCGGAGCATATATGGGATGGACATATCGACAAACTACGAAGTCTTAAAAGTTCAGACAAAAACATAAAGTTAAATAAAGTTAATCACAAAATTTGTCAATTTACAGACCTGTACGACAAGTGTGACATCAGGATAGTCAACGCCTCTAGCTGACACATCAGAGCTTACTAAAATAAGACCTTTTGACTCTCTGAATTCTTGTGAAACCCTAGTTCGGTACGTCTGGGCCTTTCTCGAATGAATCTCTCGGACATTAAATTTCAAACCACCAAGTACCTCAGCAACCAGTTTTGTTACCATGGCAGTTGTACAAAATACAATCACCTACACATAAATTCACATTAGTTAAATAGAAATCCAACCAAAAAAAAGTGCCAACAGGGAACCACAAGCCAAGATTTAGCCCCACAACAAACACAGGAACTGCATTAAACGTTTAACTCCTGTTTTAAGCATGATTCCATCTGATCTAAGCAGTGTTGCAAAAAACAGCCGTTTAGCCCGACTAGTCGGCCGATTAGTCATTGGCGGTAACCAAACCGTTACGAATCATCCGTTTTCCATTTATATGGCCAATTATTGGTCATTTTTATTATTCTTTTTTTCTGCATTTATTTGTGTATGTACTATACTTTGCCTTATCTTATCTGAGCTTTTCTAAATGATAATTTCATAAATTTTTATTAATTAACGATGAAGCTAAGTTAAAATAAGTTTATTTGATAAGTTTTTAATAATTACAAGTGTATGCATATAATTTTAATAAAAACCC
The DNA here is from genome assembly GCA_964058825.1 of Carex arenaria. NCBI lineage: Eukaryota > Viridiplantae > Streptophyta > Magnoliopsida > Poales > Cyperaceae > Carex > Carex arenaria. The sequence goes on from CAXKVW010000997.1 coordinate 17,370, forward strand.
AAAATTATCCGCAAAATTCCGATTAGTAATCGCTTAACGGTACCCCGTGACCCCGTCCATCCGACGAGGGCATACCATTATTTAAAACATTGGATCTAAGCACTGCTTAACTGTTTATCAACAAAGGAGGTTAATTTGGACATTTATAACAAAAATTTGGAGGGAAGAATTTTGGGTCAAATTGCTACTATTCTTGTTTTTGAAAAATTATACAAGGCCAGTCGGTAGCTACTACCAACTTTTCAAAAAAAAGAAAAATTATACAAGACTTTTTAAGGATTCCCATGAGCGCACAATTAATTTTCTTAAATTTTGTAACAATAGCTGTTCTCCAGATTATGTAATTAGGGCTCAATGCTATTATCTCAGCCATGGTCTGACAACATGAACAGAGGGATAGGTCAGATTCAGTAAAATGATCAAAATAATACACACCTTGTAGTCTGCATCTTGTGAAATATGCTCTGTCAACAACTGATGTAGAATCGAAAACTGCTTCTCGAGAGGTGCAATCAAATATGTCTGTCTGACCTGAATCATCCATAACATATAAAAATGTTGTTTCTCTGGTACTAAAATTTTCATATACACCTAAAAGCCTCCACATATATTTATCACCCTGCTAAAGGAAAATATGTACTATACATGTGTCCAAATGAGAATCAACAGATATAACCTTTGCAACCATGTCACATAATATACATATACAGGATTTTTCCTTTAGTGAGTAGAGGGACAAAAGGAGATCATTGATACATGGAGTTTTAGAAATTTGTTTATTAAATCATATTTCCTATGTTCTCAGAAAGACTGCATCAAGTCCTCATTTGACATGTTACATGTAGGTGTTTTAAAACAGTAACCATGCAAGAAATGTGAAGTTCTTTACCTGTGCATGTGTTTCCTCAGTTCCCTCCTCTACTGTGCTGATAAACTCATGATCCTTTCTCAGGGCAACGTGACATATTTGTCGGACCTAAACAATACAAATATATTATTCCATGTACATAAATACATACAATTTTTGGTGAAACTAGACCCATAAACTTCAATTTGAACATCATCTATGAAACTAAGTCTTTGGACGTAATTTTGCAATTTCTGGTTATGCAATTCTTCTCAATTGAGACCAAATTTAATCACAATTCTATAGAAAATATGATTAAATAATGAGAAGGACGGTATTGTATGGTACCCCTTGTGAAACTGTGGCAGAAAATAGGAGTGTCTGTCTCTCTTTTGGTAAAGCAGTAATGATTTTCTCTATATCCTTTCGAAAACCCATGTCTAACAATCGATCGGCTTCATCTAATACAAGCACCTTCACACCATTCAGCCGAGGCCTAAATCCTGTTGTATTCTCTATGTGGTCTTTCAGCCTTCCTGGAGTGGCTATTAGTATCTGTACAAATAATTTGCGAAGTATGAGAGTAGAACAAAGAAATCTTTTTGAAGGAAATGAAACAGAGAATTTGAATTTCTGCTGGTAGGATGGAGCCTAAGACTGCTTAATTCTGCAAATACTGTCCTGTAGTAATGTACCATTCTTGTACCATAGTTACAAGTTGGCTATAGTGTGATTTCAATACAATCTCCTATCAGCAAGCATCCATACCAGTTCGAAATATATATATTTCCATCTTCTTTCTTCACATCCACAAGGGTAACTTAGGGCCTGTTCGGCGTGCACATGGGATTGGGCTTGGGCATGGGTTTTGAACAGAAAAATACTGTTCACGTGGGAAAAAAAATTCAGTTCATGTGAATAGTATTCGCGCCAAACAGGCCCTATTAATGCCCAACAGGATTGAAATTGAGGCAGAATTAAATGCCTCCTATTTATAACTCAAGCTCAGCTGAGGCTTAATTATACAAATGAAGCATGATTGAACAAACAGATCGTTAATTGAGGCTTAATTCTGTATCAATTAATATTTTGAAGATAAGTGATTTTAGCACTACATGTCAGTGAGTATTGACACTGATAAGCATCACAATCAATAAAGCCCTGGGATCCCATGTTTTAAATAAGCATAAAGGGGGGGCAGAAGTTGAGAAATTGACCTGACAAGGATTAGCTTGCATATTTCTCTGCTCTGATGACAGCCGTGTACCACCTATTACGACTTGAGCTCCAACAGAAGGGTGATACTTAAGTAATTTCTTGGCCTCAGATGCCACTTGATTAGCAAGCTCTCTAGTTGGGCACATTACTAGTACATTGATTGGAGGAACTCTTCCGCCAAGATTAGAACGGGGTAGCTTGCATAGAACCTCAATTGCAGGAAGCTGGAAGAAAAGAGTTAGGAATAACAACTTTTTCGGTCCAGTAATTAGCAAGAAATTTAATTTTAGCTACACCTTTATTTGAATATCATAAACTCAGGTTATATTAATTTGTTGATTAGTAAGAAATAGCCACCTCAAAAATTTGAGGGTAGAGAGAGACAGAAAATGTACCAGAAAAGCCACAGTTTTACCAGTACCTGTCTTTGCCTTAGCAAGAACATCCTTCCCTGAAAAAAAGAGGAATTAACAAAGTAGAATACGAAATAAAATCAAGGATAAATATGCAATTTTAAGTTTTAACAATGGGAACAGTGTTGAACTAACAAATTTTCAATTCACTATATAATTAACACCTGCAAGTATGCAACAGTACTAAAGGAACTGTGTTTTAAAAGCAGCTCAGAAATTCTTGATGATACATGAATCAAACACGATGAGTTTAACAAAGCCAACAATTAAATGACATGTTTCCGAGAGCCAATCAATTTCACAAAAAAAATATATAACAATCCAAAAGGCCAGTGAAGCGTCAAATCAGATACTATTATGATACCCAAACCATACCTTTAAGGATCAAAGGAAGAGTTGCCTCTTGCACTTTAGTCATTTTATCATAACCAGCATCCTTTATGGCTTTTAATGATGAAGGAGATATGGGGCATTCATCAAACCTGACATATAAAGAAAATGGATATTCAGAAAACTGGTACATAAATAATAAAATGAAATGAAATTTTGTTGGAAGCACTCCAGATCTATCTCTCCACTTAAAAATTTCTTATTAAGCTGATATGGAGCCTAATAATACTGATGTTGGATTAACAAGTATGAGAACTACAATCCCTGTGCAATACCAACATATCTACCAACACAACAAGAAACGAAGTGATCTTTAAATAGGCAAGAGGTACCTAGTATCGCTTAGGTAAGACTCCTCTTCTTCCAAAACAATATTTTCCACTCCATCCAAAATTTTCTCATCAGTCTGTTTTTCTTTCTTTTCAACCCATACTGATTTGCCCTCCTTCTTATTTCCACGGACTCCCGTGTTTTCCTCGCCATATCCGACCATCTTGGCAAAATTGGAGTCTTTACCACCCCTCTTCCTCTTTGGTTTTGCACTTCGGTCCGACATTGAGGTGTCTCTCTCCTCTACGACGAGTTCGTTTTTTGTAGAGACGCGTGGTGAGGCGACGAGCTTTTTCTTCTTAAATTGGGTAGAGGGAGGGGAGACTTTCAGGTTAGAAGGAAACGCTTTGGGAAGAACGCCGCTCATGGCGAAGAAATTTTAGGGTTTAACAAGGGGTTTTAGATAATGCACGACAGCTGGAGGAGAAAGATGAGGTCTGGTTGTTGAGAACTTGAGATAAGGGTGCGTTTATATGCGAAATTGCGAATGAATCTGTGACTCGAGATATTTAGGTCTGCATGGTGTACGCTGGCATCAATTCGCATCCTCTGAGATGTCTCATATATTGCGTGCCCTTTTCGGAAAATCTTAACCGTTCAAATACGTTCTCCACGAATCTCAAAGCTCAAATAATACTGGACTTGCGCTGTTTATCCGTCGAATCAAAGTAGGTCGGATGGGCATCAGACCTAATCAGAGGATACGCACTGCCAGCGTTCGAATTCGGTAATATTTTTTTTGCGTTGATGTATAACCAGAGTATACTTTTATTTCACGGATCCCACTAATTGTATCTAAATATCTGTATCTATTTTTTACTCAAAAACTAACTCTAATTTGACTGATGTGAATACTGTAAAATTTAATATCATATACTGTAAAAAACAATAGCAAATTATGAACTAATTTTATTTTTTTTAAGTTTATTATTAAGTAGGTTTGAGTCAAACATAAAAAAAAATATTAAAAGTTTGTTATTACACACGGCACTCTCTTCAAACGAAATAAGTGATATCATCTACATATACGAATTAATTTAGACTAATTTAAATTTGCTAGTATCGTGCTCATACGTTGCAACGTGGACATATTATAAAATTTAACATTAAAATTGAACAAAATCACTAATAATAAACGACAATAAAAAAAAACACTAACAAATGATTGTTTTAATTTAACAACATTCTTTGCAATGAAAATGGAAAAAATATCCTCCTCAATCTTTGCGTTAAATTTTAATTAAATTAAATGTGAAAAGCATCAGAGAATAAATAAACAATATACATTTTTTGTTCTCCTCCAAAAATGAATAAAAGATATGTAATTCGGAAATGAGATATGTTATCTGCCAAAATTGGAAATTAATCTCTTTATGCATCAATTAAAGCTGGAGAGATATGGTGACAAAAATTTAATGCTAATTTTATTTCGTCAATTCTTAGCATTACGTGTGGTAATACATGTGACAAGTACATCTCTAACTAAATTTAGACTTCTACACGTAGAAACGATGCATTCAATCAAAATATAATTTGATTGGAGAGTTGATATTCAATCTGAAAATTAATCTTTTAATTACAGCCGTTGGCAAATCATAATATCTACGTGCTTAGTATAAGAATAGAGATGCTTATTCCGCTATCTTAGATCAACTTAATTTATTCCGTATATAACGATTTAACTGAAAACTAAAACCTCAGTTTAGTCCTATCATTCAAACGTGACAAGATCTTACAACCGGGTTCAAAAGTGTAACACTTGAAAATTGGCAAATTAACGCTCGATTAAACCAAGATGGCTCTTGGGTCTCGGCCAGTCGCTATATCAGGGGATGGATTCGGCTGACAGCTACAGAGATAGCATGCTTCCCATAGTTTCAATTGGCCCGAAATATATTTCCAAACAATCTTCAGCTTGTGTCTGTTTGGATGAATCAAGAATAGAACAAAATTAGCTAATCTCAATTTTTGGATGAATCAAAAATAGAGCAAAAATAAAACTAATCTCAATTTTGAGAACAGTAAGATTAGTAGAATAATGAAAAAAAACACTAATCCAGTTTGAAATAGAGCTAATCTGGATTAGTTTAGTGACTATTCTTCACTCATCCAAACAAAAGTGACGCACCTCCACCTCTCCTTTCTGACTTCCGTCCCTTTCATAGTTTCATTCAACCGAGAATATCTTTCCCATTTTCAGTTTTGACTGGGCGATGGTTTTGGGGCAACCCAAATTTCAATTGCCATGCACAACCAACGCAAGACTAACAAACTGAAATTGGAGAAAGACATCCAAGTACACGTTCACACACAGTACAAAGACAAGACAAAGTGCATAATAAACAAAAGAAAAGGTAGACAACAGGAAGAGATGAACACTATTGAAATGGCCAATTGACATGATTATGGAATATATAAAGCAATAAACAAGTTTCAAGTCATTAAATAAAATAACAAGCACCAATAAAACATCGGCAATATAGTAAGAAGAAAAAATCAGCTCTGATTATCTGTCCGAGCAGGAGGGGGCGGTGAATCGTCAACCCCTGTTATTATCTCATGGTGAAGTTTCACAACAATATATGTTATGTTGTCGGCACTGCCACGCATGTATGCCGTCTCTGTCAGCTTTCGCGCAGCTGCCTCTGGCTCTTCTTCACCTCTTACTAATAATACAGCATCCTATTCCAAATAAGGAAGAATGTTGTAATAAGGTATTATCGTTGAATAACATATTGAAAAATAACCTGACAGATCCGTTACTAAGCCGTTCCATCCTCAAACCAAAAAACTACACAAACAAATTCAAATCAACAAAAACCAGATGGTCATCAGCCATGCACAGGTTTAGGCGTCAAAATTAGTGGGAACTCCATACAAGTATTATACCTTTCAAGTACCTAATCAGTGCCTATCAAAATGGAGCACTTTGCTAATAATAAGTATTTGACTACAAGACAACCACATTGCTACTGCTACCTGACCAATACTAGTGAGTTCTCTGAGTAACCAATTAAACCCAATTTCATCACAAACAGTAACAAAATCAAAAGTGAAGCTACAAAGAAAGAAAGAGATCAATAGATTTTGTTATTATTTAAATCAAGTCTCAAAGAGAAACAAACCTCGTTTGGCACTACATCCCACAGCCCATCACTGGCCAAAATCAGAAACTCCAGCTCATCGGTTATTTCTTCCTCCTGAATTTTTTTTACAAGATACTCTCAAAAATTATGATTTAAAAGCAGCATTACAGAAAAGACATTCAATTTAGGCAAACTGTAAAAGTAGGAAAATTAGTTCCTCCACTGAAAATTTCTCAAGAAAAACAAAATAGTTACTTGAATTTCAGGTTCAGCTACAACAAACTGCTTCAGAAGGCGGTTACCAAATGCACGGGACATCGCCAAAACACCTCCAACTCGCCATGTACCTACAACACCAGAGATACAAAATCACCTTACATCGGCATTCAATTTCAAGTTCTGTTATTTTGCCTCTTGTGTGAGTTAAATGGTAAGACGTAAAAAGTTACCTGCCCACATGACAACCCCACCCGCACTTTCTATTCTCTCACGTTCATCTCTTCTGTTTGGTTTGTGGTCGTCGGATAGGGGGATTGCTAAAAGACACACACACACACCAAAAAAAAATCAATATCATTTTGTACCACTGCTTCTGATTTTTCTGTAGTTAGGAAGAATATCATGACTCATGAAAAGCTTCTTCAACCATCCAACATTAGTGGATTTCATTTACACAAGAAGGTAGTTTTGTGACATAGGATGTAGGAAATGTGATCAATTATTAAAATCTCAATTAATATTTTTAATATTTTTTTATTTTGTCTTGCTTTAACATGTTAATATACTAGCACTTGGTACTGTATCTATAACCACAAACAAGTATATAAGGGCAACAGATATGATGTCATTCTAAATATTGACCTATCTCTTGAATCTGTCCAAATTTGGAGAATATAATTTCCCTAATTTCTCTAGTAACATCCTAATTACCCATCGATGGAATAATGTGATTTACATTGCATCCTAGAAAAATATAGAAATCTGTTCATCCTTACAAATGGGTAGCAAGTAGACTCTCGTATTTTGTGTCTTTGAATGACATTTTACCATGAACCAATATATTCAAAATCTCAGCAAATCATGCAACAGAAGAAAAACAAACAACTGTAGTAATTTACCTTTCCCAGCTTTTGATATAATGGCTCGCGAATCTCCAACATTGGCAACATAGAGACGGTTTTCTACCAAGACGGCAGTTGATGCTGTCGACCCATCGTCTCTGAGTGTGCTTGTTTCAGTTTCAAGAAAATCACAATCTGTTTTTTTATATGTTTCACCTGTATAATTAATATTCAATTTATATTGACAACCATGACCAAAGTTTGCAATGATGACCAATAATCAACAGATTAAAAAAATGGCCTTGTCTGAATGCTACCACATGATAATAATTTGGAATCTTATGCCCAATTATCACCTAATTCCTAGATAAAATTGGAACTAAATGCAACCAAAATAACCCAAACCAAATAAAACATAATCGTTGATATCAATCTGGTAACAAACTAGCATTCGTTTGGAACCTCTCTAGCACAATACCTGAACAAACTGGTGTGGTAATTTAATCAAGAGAACAGTGTTCTTAAAAAAGTAAGATCGGTTTATGGAAAATATAGAAAGTACTAATTGCTAATTTAATGTCTGTCATGAACTGTGGATGCTTCATGAGGTTGCTAAATAAGTGCTCCTTTAAGTACTCAGTTGCTCAAGAACCACCGTGACCTAAAATTAAAACAGAAATATATTTTATAATTTCACAAGAATTGCTACAAGTATAACCAACACTAAATCACGAATAAGGGGCGTGCATATGTTTTTAAATAAACAGCACAACAGTACTACATAAGAGCTTAAAACAGAGAGAGAGAGAGAGGTACCATCAAAAATTCCAAAAAGGTTGATGACCTTGCCCTCAATTTGAGAGGACTTTGCATCATAAAAATCCTCCATGGTGACTCTCTTTCCTCTGAAACTCGCATATCCACAACTTAAGCTTCCATCCTCACTAAGAAAATAATTTTACACTAGAATTCTAAGCACTGATTACTGCAAAATATGCTTGCAAAAACTGCAAAGATGAGGAGTCCTTAACCATCATTATGAAGAAAAGCCAAACTATCACCTTTTTAGTTGGTCATGCAAATATTTCCGCCTACAGCATTTAACTTTTAATATTTCCTCAAAATATTCCATAAATGAAGTTATTATTGTCAGAAGAAGATCCAGTATCTCTCTGCCTTTTGATGGCAGCGGATACTGCCCAACATTACTTGCTACTAATTCCGTATTCCAGTATGAAACTACTAACTAGAATCATAATTAAACTTTTTCTTTATAACTTGTCCAATGTTCTTATATAATTACATTCCATTTTGAGGTTTACGGATAGGTTTGGGGAAAAGGAATAAAATCAATGCACCATAATTGCCACGTGGATGTTGATTACTCAAGCATAATGCCTTGTAACAATGAGGGGGTTGAAAAAGACACTTTTATGCCGAAGTGCGGAATGTAATACAATAAATTTTCAACATATTTTGTTGAAACGAGTTTCACTAAATATTGCAGTATTCATGTTGAATTATCCTTCTCTAAGGGGTTGTTTGGATTGAACAAATTATCCCTACAGTGTATAACTCGAAAACCAATTAATACGCAGTAGCTATAGTTCCTCTTGGCATGTTTGGGTGCCTATGAGAAAGAACTATGGTAACTCTCAATAAAATGACTTAATTACGCTGTGGGGCCCATCTCACAAATTATTCTCCCTCAAACACAATGAAATGCAAGAGAAAATGTCCATAGAAGGAAATAATTAAGCGGTGGGCCAATCTCAAGTGCCTTTCCTTTTTCAAGCGGAACAGACAATTTGTCAGCTCATATATGAATTTAAACGCTGCCCCCCCTCCAACACACGCACAAAGAAAAAAAAAAGAAGCCAAATTATAACTTAATCGTATCCTCAAAGGGGAAGAAAGGAGAGAAAAGTTGACTGGTAGAAGTAAAGCAGAATTAAAACTTCATGGTTAGTTCACGGGAAACAACTTATTATATATCTTGCAAACTTTTTTTAATATGTCATCATCCAATATGGTCTGCCACTTACTACCAATCAATGAATACATTTGTCTTACTACGACTTTTGCATTAATTGCAACATAATACGCTAATGTCGTTATGTGCATGCCCCATGCATGATTGCGTGTGGGTCCATTCAAACTCATATGCAAATTCAAACAATGGTTAACTGTACAAATAGGGAGAAAACCCAAAAAAAAAAAAAAATACTCCATTTACCCATAATTATATAAATCAATCCATGAAAACAATATGTTTCGTGATTCATTATAATAATATAATTCAAGCAGAGAAAATATTGCTTTTAGTGAATCTCATTAAAATCAGTCCATGAAATCTGCTGTTCTACTCACATTTGCACCTTAGGACAAGGTATTTGTGACCAAATAGATTACATTGATCCTTTTTTCAGTTTTACAACGCAAATTAGACAAAGTTTCGGAATGATATCTCACCAATGATGCACAAACATTATAATGCCCCAGGAAACGGATTCTTAATTTTGAACCAAAAGAAACAAGCTCTAATATGTAAGTTAAGAGGAAAGAATTGGCATATCAAGGTTCACTGGTGATCAGTAATTTTTAACAAAAATACAAAAAACAAAATCATTGGACATAAATTTTGGACCTTCCCAGATGCCGCCTCAAATAAAAAATTCTGGAAAAAAAAAACACTATTGGAGGACACAATTCTACCAACAAAGGCATAAGTTATTCTTCATTATAGACAATATTACAAAAAAAAAGGGAAAAAGGAAGTGGTACCTTTTCCACCCGCCACTCTGATACCCAACGTCGTCCTCCTCAGGATCAGACCTCTCTTGCGTTGTCACGTCAGCACCACCTGAGGCAAGGACCTCTGCTAACGTGGCACCAGCCGATGACGTCGTGCCTAGCTCCTCCTCTTCCACTGCCGAGCTTGTGGGGTCGACCATCTTCTTCTCTCCCGCACGAAATCTCTTGTGCTTCAAAGGATGCCTCACTCCGAGTTTTTTTTCGAGATCGGATTTTAAACTACTCGCAGAAGGATTGGCCTGATTTCCAGTTGCTTCGCCGCCTTGATCCTGATCCTTCACACCTCCATCGTAAACCATTACTCAGTTGATATTAACTGTAGATTTAACACATGCCGGACAAAACAAACTATCAGGTTGTGCTTTCTTTTTAGTTGATAGAAACAGAAAGATGCTCACTTTTGAATATCCGAAAAATCAGCCGAATCTCTGAAAAAACAACATAAGTTCGAAAAAAGGGTAAATAGATGAATCGAGTGTACTGTGATCTGGGAAATCGAAGATCAGATCTTTGTAGACCAACCTCCTTAGATCGAAAAGCGATCAGAGATGAAAGCATGAACAACCAGCTACATCCAGATAGATCATCTCTCTCTCTCTCTATCGAGGAGATCAAGGAAAGAAGAATAGATGAGTGAAGATGTGTGTGTGGGTGTGAGAGGGATAGATGGAGAGAAGGCTAGAATACAAAGAGAGAGAGGTGGTGGCGAGAGGAAGAGAGAGAACGTGGCAAGGTTCAGAGAGCATGCGTCCAATTGTGAGCTTGCTTTGATGGATTTCTCTCTCCAGTCTCTAGTCTCTACAGACTCTACTGCTCCGGACCGCCATCCTCTGCGGAGTTTTAAAAGAACCGCACCCTGCGGAGCTGATCGGATGGCTCAGATTAAGTCTCAGCCGGTGAGTGATCGGATGATGGAGGGGCAGTATTTATTTTGCTTTAAAATTTGTGCGAAAATCTTATTTGGTCCGTCCGATCAAAATGAACGGTCCAGATTAAAAAAACTGCACAGCTCCGCAGGTAAAAACCCCGCAGAGGATGCGATTCCCTACTGCTCCTGGATGATGAAATCATGAAACCAAGATTTTTTTTATTAATCAAAATTAAATAAAAAATATATGTTAATGAGGAAAGGTTTGCGAAAAATTCGAAAAATGGAGTAGAATGGATTGTATAAATCTGTTCTATGAGATGGGTTAAATTATCCCGTCCCACTTAATTACTTGGTCTACTAACTAAACTAAACGAACTAAACAGCAAAAAAAATTTCTATAACGAGTTAAACCAAATCGTCCGGCCTCCAAAAAAAAAGAAACAAACAAACAAGGCAAAGGCAAAGAATTCACATGAATTTTTTTTTTTGGTTGCCAGACGAGATGGTTTAATCCGTCCCAGACTTTTTTTTATGTTTAGTTCGTTTAGTTAGTAAACTGAGTTATTAAGTGGGACGGGATAATTTAACCCGTCCCATGGAACGAGATTATTTAACCCGTTCTACTTATATTTCGAAATTTTTTGGAATCTCTCATCTTTTCTGATATTTTTTTTATTTAATTTCGATTAATAAAATTTTTGGACAAATCCATTTAACCCGTTCCGATATTTACTCCCTGTCAAGTTTTCAAGTACTGGACAAATTCATTTCCCCCTTTAGTTGCTTTCTGGTCAGACCTGCGTTAACCTTTTTAATAAAGTTGGAGGTTAAGCCATCAAAGTATTCAATACCCTTGTTATTATTGGAACTAAATATTATGTGATTTTTTGAGAATTACATGACCCAAATCTCAAAAACTATTGTTTTTATGCACGAATCTCAAAGCAAATGAAGGGGTGGATTTGGAATATCAGGGCTCTGTGATTCTTTGAGAATCACAACAGATTTATTTCTGTTATTATTACAAAGAAAAAATCTGAGTTTCGAACTCATGACTTCTTACATAGAGACCATGTGTTTTGCCACTAGACCAGAGGCTAGTTATTAACCTGTGTTAGCCTTTAGGATCCTAATAACAATCCCTGCATTTCTATCCCCGCACTTAACTTCCATAACTAGCTTGGGGGACCGTTTCCACACAATTTCCTTATATAATATGTATTGTCCCCGCACAATTTATAAAGTATTAATACCTATGAGCAAAAATATTTATATCTAATCATGGAAGTATTTATATCTATACACTGAAGTATTTTAACGTAAATAATTGTCTCCCCAACCAAATCTCTCAAACTGTCTTCACACCATAAATATCTGTGGGGGACCACTCAAACAATATAGTTATAGCTATAACTATATGGGGGACTGCAATACTTATATTTTTTTTACATATGACGCTGGATGGCATCTGAAAATATTAATATCAAGTATTGAAAGTATTTATACCTATGCACTGGAATATTTATATGTATATACATTGTGTAAAGTTTAATATTCAGACGTTTGATCATATAAAGTTACACATCAAAGTATTAATATCTTATTTTGCATATATTAATATTTTATATTGCAAGTATTGATACCTATGCACTGTAGTATTTATACTTATGAGGTCAACTATTTTTGTTATTAAAAGGCTGATGCAAAGATATGAGGTCCCCACTATTTCATTGGAGGAAAGTTGACGAGAGAACCATTGGGGGACTGAAAAAGGGAATCATCATATCAAATTACGCATGCAAGTATTAATATGTTATTTTCTAAGTATTTATACCTATAAAAGTTGACGCGGGGACAAGTACAGGAACTGAAAAAGGGGACCATATAATTAGTGAGGACCATAGTACAATCTTCCATGACTGTAACAGTGGAGACAGAAGGGGACGTGAGTGTGGGGATTTATATAATTATTCTAACTTTAAGATGAAATGAAATCTAAGAAAATTTTGATCGTACTACTTAATTATTTATTGCTTTAGTAAATTTATATTAGATTCAAAGTTATGATGTCAATATCTTAATGTCGAAAAATGTTGAAAGTCTTTGGAAAACTTTTAAATTCTTCAATGTATTAATTTATTTTTTAAATATAAACTAGATGATGGATATTTTACATTGTTAATATATAGCATGAAATAAGGCTGAATTTTCCATCCTATAAAATTCTATCTTACATTTATCCAAAGTAATAAAAATTTAGAAGGCAAGTGAAATTGAACATATAAATGCAACTTCAAATACCAAAATATCTCCAGCTCAGAACTGAACTGGAGAGTACTTGAACTGATGAGAACATTTATCCAAAGTATTTTATCTGTCTCTGTTCCTAAGGATATAGACCAAATTAAGTTCAAGCGGTTGGATCTGGAATTCGCATCCTCTGAGATATCTCAAACTTTGCGTGACTTTTGGAATATCTCAATCGTTCAAATACGTTCTGCACAAATCTCAAAGCTCAAATAATACTGCCCCCTACGATTCCCCGAATAGGCACCGGACACGTCGGTCACACAAAAATTGAGATATCTCAGAGGATACTCACCCTTGGATCTGCCGCTGAACTGTAGTTAAAGCCACATGTATATATTATTACTGTAAAGAGGGAGATTATTTGATAATTGAGTTAGGCTATACCACAACATTGTTTTTGTTAGATATTTAAAAATAAATCTTATACTTCAAAAAACACCGTTTCTGTTAGAGACTCGTATCTTTATTATTTTTAAATTTTAAATAATTGATCTGAACCGTTCAACGTGATTTTTAAATAAAAATATATTTAACTACTAAATTTGATTTTTTTTTTAAATTAGTTTACTATTTGTTTCGAATTAAATAATTATTGATTTCAAAAATTGAACCAGAAGTAGTGTTTGTCTACTTATTTTAAAAATAGTAAAGTTTTCAAAAATAAATAAATTTGACTGCAAATATATTTTTATATAAAAATTATATTTAACAGTTTGGATCGACTGTTTGAATTTTAAAAATAAATTATAAAATTATAAATCCATATCACAAACAAGATGATTTGTAATATGCATATTACCATAGTTTACTGTTGATTTTTTTTATATTAGTTAAAAATATTTTTTTAATAATATTCTTACGACAGCATAAAGTTGCACGAATTTAAAAAAAAAATCTATTTGAAAAGATTAAAAGAGAGCTTATACAATGCAAAATAATTCACTTAATTAGAAAACACCATCCAGTCAGCACGTTAATCATAATTTAAAAATTACTTAGTATAATCCTATTGTAGCCTTTAAATTTACCATTTGAAATTTTATCTGGAGAGAGAACCAAGTCCTTGAAAGTTTCAAAATATAAACACTTAGAAGATGAAGAGTCTTTGGTCACATATCGTATCATGATCATTGATTTATAATATCGTGCTGTGCTATTTTTTATTTTATTTTATTATTATTATTTTTTTATGAATGATCATGACACACGGCACATAATCACATCATATAACTATCACACCACACCATGAACTTTTTAAATCGTTCAGTATTTAATCCTTTTCAGTGATATATACTTCTCATGGTATAGATTTTCTGAGTGCAGATTTTAACAGCAAAGAATTGACTCAATGCAGCGAACAGGTGAGAGAATTTTTTTAATTGGACCATTATATCCATGTTTTAATAAAGAAACTAATATAACAGCATATTACAAGACCATAAGCATTAATGGAGCATGACCTCTTAATGGAAATATTTTCTTCAAATAAATTCAAAGATATACATATGAAATTCAGAATATTTTATTTCCTTTTTTATTTATTAAAAAATCAAACATCATTTTTGCTAGAAAAAACGACCTGTTTATTTAATATTAAATATTGAGTTTCTGGATTTGGAATTTTATGTCTTAATTTTTGTCGTTATTTTTTTAACATCATATAACAACAAGTCTGATTTTTCTATTTTTTTCGTACAATTCAAAATTTCTAATTGGGGTACTATTTTGTTGTCTTTTTCTTTTAATATTGTGAACTACATAATTAATTATTAAAGATACGCATACAAGATTTCAAAAATAAATTTTAAGATTGCAGGCCTTTGTTTTTCTTGATATAACTATTATCTCAAGAATCAGTTCTATTAAACGAGTCTATTTTTATATTTTTATGTCAGGGATGAGTTTAACACTGAGTCAACCAACATACCACATACAGATTTTGAGCCGTTACAATCTATAACGTAATAGCATAAAAATAACAACCATTATTCCTAAAAACTTTATTTAACAATAATAATTCGAATAGAGCTTTCGATAAATATTTTGTTATCATACTAACAATAAAATTAAAATTTTAAAAACTAGGAAATTCATTTAAATTAAGCATAATAGGAACATTATTCTCAAATATCATATTAAGATCTTCAATTTCATTCACCGCTTCATTAGCTTGAGGGGCTTCATTGTTGGTACATGACTTGTGTTTTTTCGATGCTTCCACAAGCTCAAATTTAGATGGATCTCGTTTGGTAGAACTCAATGCCTTTTGCTTTTTTGGTCGCCAAAGCTTGTGCCTGTTGCGTGGAACTTTTGGTTCGAGTATCAACTCGGAATTGGACATAAAGTTAGAAATCAATTCTTTAGCAGCTTCCTTTTTGTGAAGAGGCCATTGTTGATACTTGGATTGAAACTCATTAAACAAACTCATCATTTCATTATCAACATCATTATTCGAGTTGGGTGGTGGAGCATGCAAGAGTGATCTATCATCAATTCTCCATTGTGGATGAATCAAATCCAGCGGTAATATTGAATTGGTAAACTTCATTATTTTATGGGCACATGGAAGACCCATTGTCGCTTCAAAATTTCCCGTGCAAACAGGATTAAATGTTCTATTTTTTATCTTTTCATATTGCTTGTACAACTCTTTCAAAGCATAAATGTAAACATTCATTACTAGTTTTTTGAATAATGAAATATCACAACTATGCATGATACGGATTTTTTTCTCTTGAGAGGTTCACCTTTATTTCATTGAATTCGTTCTCAACTGCAAGAGATATTTTATCTTTTACCTGTTGAAAATCACCTGTTGAAAACAAATTATATAAAGATACTAACTTGCATAGTACACAAAGATCTTAAAGAAATATTAATAATTACAAAATTTGTTATTTAGCGTAAAAGGTGTTTTATAGACAAGTTCATATATTTTTTTCCTTTTCATTTTTATTTTTACTTCTACTTCTTCTTGCACTTTCAACTAATTACTTTTACATTTCTTTTAACTGTTATTTTTATTTTTTTACAGCTCAACTATTTTGAGCCACACAATTGTATTTTATCAAAGTGTATCCCAATTTGAGGACCTTACATTTTTCTTCTCATTTACCATATATAAATAAGGGTTTATATTTTTTTTCTAAAAAAAAATAAGTACCTGTTGAAACTTGTAGATACATTTTTAGTTTTGCATGCGCCCCTTCGGCTCTTGATGATGCACGATTGCCTAGATGCAAATACTTGTCCGTCCATGCTCCAATAAATTTTTCTTTCAATGGCAGTAAATCCTAAAAAATTTCAATAATAATACAATCCTGAATTAGAACATTAAATTCAAAAGTAGACATTTGTTAACAATTATAAGGTCTTATATCAAAATCTTTTTCGAATTTTTTTTTATATTTTTTTAATTATTACTACTCATTTTTGTTAATCTCTCCATGCAATTTGTCTGCATAAAACAAAAATTCACCCGTATTACTAATATTTTTTATTTCATGGTATAAAATTGGAAGTGAGAGAAACTTTTTGTTGGTCTACCAAAAATAAATACACACACACATATATTTCATACAACTTGATTAATTTTTGAGTTTTCTAAATTTTAAGTTTCAACGGAAACTACATGAATAAAATAATATTTCATACAACTAAATTGAAACACTAAATAATACCTTCATTATGTACTGTAGTGAAGCTTTTTTCTCTTTATAAAGTGATTGAAGTTCCAACCAACTTTGATCAAATTCTGCTTCGGTTGAAGAATAAACTACCTTGTTCCAAATGGATTGAAAAATATCATACTCCTCTTTGGAATCAAAATCTTTTCGACAATTCGTCATTAAGTTCTTTTCTATATGCCACACACAGAGAAGATGGGTAGTTGCTGGAAAGACCACATTTACTGCATTTGTAAATGCTTGTTGCCTATCCGACATTATGACCGAAGGTTGAGTCTCTTTTGGAAGAACCTTTTTAAACATGCTTAGTGCCTATATGAAATATTCTTCTCTTTCATTCTTTAGAAATGCACACCCGGCATAAAAAGAGGAGTTAAAGCATGAGACCCCAACAATATCAAAAAGTGGCATCTTATACTTATTTGTTTTGTAGGTACAATCCATAATGAAAACACTCGGAAAATTCTTAACCAAAGTGATTGACATAGGATGTATAAAGAAAAGATGTGTAAGAATATCACTTTCATCGTGTAAAATATCATACTCAAACCCACCTCCTCCTAGTTCATCCAATAAAGCTTGAATCATTGTTCGACCTTCTAATTTTTCTCTATGGATCTTCGCCTTCACATTATACACTGTTTTAGAGACAGCTTTAAGCTCGGGTTTCTTTTGGCGTAAAGATGAGAGGATTTGTCTAGGCGGTATTCCAGATCGAGTCATATGGTCAACACTCTCGATTTCTTCTTGTGATAGTTGTCGAAGAGAAGGATGGCCAGAGATATCGACAGATGCTTCATGGTTGTGTGATAAGTTACGTACTTCAATTATCCAAATTCCTTCATCCATCTTTTTACCCTTAATTTTAAAAGGACAATTGATCCGGCGTGTCCCTGTTGTCTTTTTTCTTTCATCTAAAGGCACACCCCGTACATCACGATATTGACCACCTCTATCACATTGTAAAACCACATATTTCTCTGGTTTTGAACCACAAATTGATAATGCGTATCCTTTAGCCGAGTAAAATGCTCTAACTCCAAAGAGTAGATCTTCACGAGTTTCGTACTTGAAACTAAGTAATTCAAGTTTTTCGGCCTCTTGTTCAAATGGAATTGCCGACTCGTCAATATTCATCTATTAAACAAAAAAATAAAAATAAATAAAGCAAGAAATCAAATACACTCTTAAAATATTATATACAATTTTTATTATTATTATGCTAGACTTTCAAGCATCAAAATTTAATTAAATTTGCTTAAAAAATAAATGTTCCGTTCACATCCGATGAAAGAAACTACCTTCGAAATTAAAATTAGTTAAATATTTAAATTACCTTTAATTTGAGAATTTCTGAACGAAGAAGAGAGAAGGAACACACTCAAAGTTTCTCTAACCTCTTCGTTTTTTCTAGCAAAAATGATGTTTGATTTTTTAATAAATAAAAAAGGAAATACAATATTCTGAATTTCATACGTTTATCTTTGAATTTATTTGAAGAAAATATTTCCATTAAGAGGTCATGCTCTATTAATGCTTATGATCTTGTAATATGCAGTTATATTAGTTTCCTTATTAAAACATGGATATAATGGTCCAATTAAAAAAATTCTCTCACCTGATCGCTGCATTGAGTCAATTATTTGCTGTTAAAATCCGCACCCGATTTTCTTTTCACTAACTCTGCAAAAACATTTTATGAGAAAGTTAGTGCATTGGTTAACTTACCACATTTTCTAGTTTTAGGCGTAGGTCTGATCCGTTGATGGCGCTTTAAGTAGGGGTGCAAACGGAATCAGATAGTAGTAAAATTATGTTGTATCTGTTTTTATTTTTGGAATACAGATATGGATCGGATATTAGACGGATATATACGGACACGAATATGATATCGGATAACTGTAGATATATACATAAATATTTTCATAATATATATTAAGCTATATGGTATATATCTATTATTCGGATATGGATAATTAAAATTCAAAATCACATCCGTATCCATATCCGCACGGATATTCGGAAATCGGATATCCGTATCAAATTTTATGATATAGATCTGGATACAGTCGGATATTATCCGATCCGTTTGCACCCCTAGCTTCAAGTAATTAACGTATTTAGTATAGTTATTAGTTGCAAATCCATCCAGCAAAAATAAAAAAATTAAGGCTGCTCCTTTTAGAAACGAGAATTACTTTTTAACAATTTAGATCGCTGTGCTGTATTCAATTCAAAAACTAAATTATTCTGGTTAAATATTTTAAGAACACTGTTTTGACTCCACACAATACATAATAAAAACCATAAATAAGAAGATATATAATTCGTATGTTACATACAGTTAAAATAATATTGTCAATATTTTTATTCAAAATAACATGCTGTCATTTGTTCAACTCAGAAGTTCTTTTCTTTAACAATGCATACGAAAACTAAATATGTTCTGTTTATGGAACCAGAGGCGGATCCTGGATTTTGAGTTTTAGTGGATATTGGGATATTTCGATCGACTTTGTTCTCTCCGAATTTTTTTTTGCTCCCCTCTGAATGTTTCAATTGTAATTCGGATTAAATTTAGAATTAAAATTGAAATAAATTTCATGAATTATGATTGATAATTAGAATTATAGGTTAAAACATCAGAAATTACAAGTCAGAGTATTGAAAAGTATAAATTAAAACATTATTTTTTATCGAGTACCTAATTAGTTAATAGGTTTAAATCTGATTAGCTATTTAAATCTGTTTCCATATTTTTTTTCCTCCGACGGACATCCTGCAGACTAAGGACCTATTCATGCGATTTACTATTCACGTGGGAAAAAAATAATTCAGTTCAACTAAATTATTTTTTTTGTACATGAACAGTCAATCGCAGTTCAAATTGGACCAGTTTCTATATCCATTCCCATTTCTTGAGGGAGATCGAACAGACCCTAAAATCTTCTTTGATTTTCCTTGGATGAAAAACGGTGAACGCGCATCCTTTGCATTAACTCAAGAGGGAATCTTTTGAGTTAATAAATCTCAACCGTCCAATTTGTTTTAAGATTTATGCAAACTAGATCTGCACTAATATTGAAAAGCCCTCTATGTCATAGGCTAGAGCTGGATTGGCTCCGTTTAAAATCAAACGGTTGACATTTATTAACTCAAAAAATTCTTTTTTGAGTTAATGCCGAGGATACGCGTTCAAAAACGGTTGGATCTAAGCTGGCGCAAAAGATGGTAATAATTAACGGAAGAGGTGATTATTTGCTTTTGAGAACAGGCGCCGACTAAAGCAAAACAATGATGTGCATTTGGCTAATGACTCTTGTCTTTGTACCTTAGTAGTCATTAATTACCGACAATTTATCGGCATTTTTATTCATAACAAAAAAAAAATATAAAATATTATTAATAATCCGACTCCCGAAAGTTTTCCACCCATGCCCAACCCACCTCCCCATAGGGCGGTTTACGCCCCCCCCCCAACCCGCCCCCCAGTGGGGCGGTTTACTATTTGTTTTTTTTTTTAATACGATGGATTTATTTATGTATTTGTTTATATTTTTAATACGATGAATTTTATGATTTGTGAATAGTTTAAAACATAAGTGAACAAAATAATCAAATAACATCTGATCAACATAAAATATAGAAACGAAAACAAAGTGAATAAAATCAGCAAATAACGTCTAATCAACATAAAATATAGAAACGGAAATATAAAAATACTACTGTCAGGTCTACAATATGAAATATAAAAAACTATCAACGAGGAGGACGACGACCGGACAATGACAGTCTGGGAGCCGCCTCGCACGCCCTCGGCGGCTGCGTACGGGTCTTTTGTCGCTGCACACGCCTCCTCCGTGGCTGTGGAGGATCCTCGTTATGAGTCAGATCCACATGCACGTCCTCCTCGTCATCAGAATAATCCACATGCATGTCCTCCTGCATTGTGCCCGTGGATCGTCGGTATGAATCGGGCAATGGATCATACTGAGTACCCTGTGATGGATTCGTCTCCCATGGATCGAACTCCCAGTCCCCAGTATATGTGCTCGGGGGCTGTGTCCCGAACGCAGCAGTCTCCCAAGCATCAGTGGGCTGCTGTGCGCCACTGCCACTAGCCTCGTGGTCGTGCTGCCTGGGGGGTGGCATCGATGGTGTGGCTCCGGTGACATCCTCTACACCGGTGGCGGTGAGGCCAAAGTCTGCTGCAGTGAAAGTGGGTTCAGCACACCACATAGGATTTCCATCCTGCAGTTATATAATGTTAGTTTTTCTTTATGAAAATAACAAAAATTTAATTTATACAGAGACGAACCAGCTTACCTCGCCAAGCTGCACCGGCACATTAAATTTATTGTAGTAGGCGTGCCATTTTTTGTTGTCGAGCACCCAATCGTGGAACGCCCAATCCGGGTTGTCTTCTGCAACATTTGAGTTGAAGTTGTTAAGAACACACTTTGTAAAACAAAATTGACGTGTATGGTAAAATAATTTAACTTATAATACCTTCGGGGGGTGGTGGTAGGTCATCGTCGTATACTAATTCCCGTTCTTGATTTGGCTGGTTCGGCGCTGGTGAGTCTTTCTTGATCTCACGCCAGTTGATGTTCTCACCAGCGTCGTGCAACATGCCAATGAGGCGTCCATCGAACTGGGAATCCTCGACGATCGGAGCAGTGTGATGCAGCATAGTCCTCTGTACAAACATGCAAGCACGGCTCCACCCCAGTTCCACCGCGATTGCTTATCGAGTAGCTCCAGCTGCTGGAGGAACATAATCGGAACCGAGTCGCCACTAGAATCGACAAACATCGTGGTACCACATAAGTCAAGCACGAATGCCCTAACATACCTACAGTTTCAAGAGAAAGTAAATAACTGTTTATTTTTTTCAAAAATATATTTAATGTAATGTAATGGACTTAGAAATTACCTCTTTACATGCTCCACGTCAGACGTGAATGGGGTAATGGCAATTTCGACGGCATATTGGCGGAGAGCCTTAAGACTGATGCAGTACTGGGAGAACTTCTCATCATCGTCCTCATTCTTTCGTTTTAGCTTCTTTGCCACCCCCTCCACATGCACACCCAACAGCTCTGGGATCAACGTCTGGAGTGTCTGATGATCCGAGACACCCCCTACCGGATCACCATCGATCCGCAGACCCCATAAGGCACTCACGTCCTGTAGGGTCACTGTCATCTCCCCCACCGGGAGATGGAATGAATGAGTCTCAGGTAGCCATCTCTCCACGAGACCGCACATGAGTGCCTAGTCAATCCGCCGTGGTTGTTTCATTGTGGCTAGCTGGTATAACCCGAGGTTAATGAGGTACCGATCCATCAGTGGATTTGCGACATACGGTACCTCCGGCGAGCGATGCCGCACCGTCAACATGGACTCATCCTGCATTTATCAATGTTTTAAACCAGTGGAACTGAATAACTATTTGTTGTTTGAAACGTACCTCTATCGATGCAAGTGAGACACGGTGAATCCTGTGAGGGACCCACAGGAGAGGACTGAACGTATCTGCACGATGTGGTGCGCCATCCCATGGATCGACACCCTCCGCAGTGGGATCGGCGTGAGCTGGTGATGGCTCCGACGTATCTCGTGGTCACTCACGTCGATGTCTAGTCATGCTGCATTTGAAAATATCAAGTTTAAAAATTATAACACCAATTTCTAACAATTCTATTTAAAAATTCCTATGAGATTGTACAACTTAATTCCACTCAATTAAATTTCAACTCTGTTATTTTCTCAAATTCCCATCTAATTTTTAAACCTAATTTCAATCATAACCAATTTCTATTCACAATCAAACAATTTATAACAATTCCAATGTAACAATTTCTAACAATTCCAATTTCTAATAATTTCTAACAATTCTAATAAAATAATTTCTAACAATTCCAATCAACTAATTTCTAACAATTCCAATTAACTAATTTCTAACAATTCCAATCAAATAATTTCTAACAATTCCAATCAAATAATTTCTAACAATTCCAATTTCTAATAATTTCTAACAATTCCAATCAACTAATTTCTAACAATTCCAATAAAATAATTTCTAACAATTCCAATAAAATAATTTCTAACAATTCCAATAAAATAATTTCTAACAATTCCAATTTCTAATAATTTCTAACAATTCCAATCAACTAATTTCTAACAATTCCAATCAACTAATTTCTAACAATTCCAATCAAATAATTTCTAACAATTCCAATGAAATAATTTCTAACAATTCCAATCAAATAATTTCTAACAATTCCAATTTCTAACATTTCTAATTTAATAATTTCTAACAATTTCTAACAATTTGTAAAAATTTCTACCATTTTTCAAACATTTCAAACTATTTCTAACAACCCTAAACAATTCCAATCAATTTCTACTAAATTCAATAACAACAATTTCAAGCAAATTCCGCAATTTCTAACAATTTCATATAAATCCCGTAATTTCGAATAATTTATACAAAATTCCAAATAATTTATAAAAATCTAAATAATTTATAAACAAGTTAAAGAAATAACTTCATACCCGAAAATGAATTCGGAGCGACGGCGCGGCGGTGACGGGGCGAAAAAATGAAAATGAAATGGAGAGAGAGAGGGTGGCGGGTAGAGAGAGGGAGAGAGGGAGAGGGCGGTAGAGAGAGAGAGAGGGGTCGGGAACGGTTGAGAGATGCGAAATGTCGCGTTCGGGACGAAAAAACGACGTTTTTGGGCCAAAACCGGCGGGTTGGGGGTGGTTTCGGGTGGGGGGCTGTGGGGGGGCGGGTAGGGTTTGGTTTGGGGAGGGAGGGTATTTAAAAAAAAAAAAAAAAAAAATTTTTTTTACTAAACCGCCCCACTGGGGGCGGGTTGGGTATGGGTGGAAAAATTTCGGGAGTCGGGTTATTAATAATATTTTATATTTTTTTTTGGTTATGAATAAAAATGCCGGGACAATTTATCTTATCTCCCTTTAATACTTTGCGAATTATTCGTTTTGCCCCTCCTTTGGTGTTCGAATTCATTGCTCAGGCGTTTTGGAAGCCTGTCTGTGACTTTCAAGTCTGTCTTCCGCTTTTGACAAATGTATTTATTCGTTCTTTCATTTCCCTTCTTTGGCAAATTCGATGTACTCCCTCAAAAAAATTTAAAATACATATTTCTCCTTTAAAGGTTATAATATCGGACCAGTATCCTCTGCGGAGTTTTTTACCTACGGAGCAGATCGGACGGTCCAGATTTAATCTCAGCCGATAAGTGCTCGAGATGATGGAGGGGGCAGTATTAATTTTGCTTTGAGATTCGTGCCATAATCTTATTTGGTTCGTCCGATCAAAACGAACGGATCAGATTAAAAGAACAGTACAGCTCCGCAGGTAAAAACTCCACAGAGGATATGATTCCTTATAATATTGTATAATCTTAGGCCTGCTAATGAGCCAATGAGTTCGATAACTCAATAAATTATATCGAGCTATGCTCTAAATTAAATAAAGTCCGAACTCGACTCGACTCATATTTTATCACTCAAACAAAGCTGAGCCCGAGCCGAGCCGAGCCGAGTCGGCTCATGAGCCAATGAGTTCAAAGTGCTGCTTGTATTTAGGTTAAATTAAAACTTCTCTCTCTAACTGTTTGGTAAATTAGTACTAGCTTATTCTTCTTTACATATTATTTTAAAATTTTGATATGTGTTACAATATAGTATTTTTAGTTTAATGGATAATAGCTTATTCTTCTTTACATATTATTTTAAAATTTTGATATGTGTTACAATATAGTATTTTAAGTTTAATGGATAATAAATTTTAGTGTTACGGTACACTTTCTTTGGTTGATTTCAGTTCATTCTAGTATAATGATTTTCTAATTAATGTATGTGTTTTCTATGCTTTATGTTGATACATTGTTGCGTTGATATGGACATCAAATTTGACTGAAGATTGTATCTAAGAGTTTTTGATAAATTAAGAAAATTTCTGTGACTTTGTTGATTATTGAATCATGAGTTACAATGTACAGAGTTAGAAATGGGATTTGGGTGTAATATGTAAAATTCCATCATGTTATATATATATAGGTTTTGGCTAATATGCTACAACTATTATAATAGTATAAACACATTTTACGTCACTATAAACATATAAAGTATAAATATTTGATTAAAAAATATAAACACTAGCCTAAGTTTTTAACAATATAATTTCTTTATTTTCACTTTCATTGGTATAAACATATATTACAATAATGTAATTGTTTAGTTCAAAAGTCTATTCATCCATGTTAATGGAAGAACAGAGTAGATTTAATGGGCATCAGATTTACTTTTGAATCTGATGGGCTCTAGGATCGTTTAATCTGTCTTTAAGATCCATGCATATTAAAATTAACGTGAGCTTGCACGAATAATTAGTTCGAAAAGGCCTGAATTAAGGGAATTAATTCCCGTACAAGGCTCATGCAATTCTCAGAAAGTAGAGAAATAAAGTTTGAACGAGATTAATATGGTAAAGCAAAGAATGATTAAGTAAAGCAGATTACCAATCAGAAGATTGTTTTGATTTATCTTTTTTATGGCAAATTACCAACTACCTTTATTTTTCTGGCTACCTAACAAGAATGATTAATTAAAGCAGATTACTAATCAGAAGGTTGCTTTAATTTTATCTTTTTGTTGCAAATTACCAACCAACTTGATTTTTCTGGCACACCAACAAATCTCTCTTCAAAACATGCAGAAGATCAATTTCTTTTATGAGTCGTGCGTAAGCAAGAATTGCACGTGCAAGACAGGCAGAAGCAGAACAAATCTGGCAAAAAATTGTTTCGTAAAATTACTGACAAATCAGGACCTATACCTTATGAGTTGGGAAACTTGGTCAGCATCTCAGAAATGTATTAATTATTGAACAACTTGTTTGAGTTATCTTTTTTTCCCTGCATTTATTTGTTTTTTCAGTAATGGTTGACTGTCATATTGTCATATTTCTTTATATAAATCAGTTGACTGGCACGGTTCTTGATGTACTGGGAAACTTAGTGAGCCTTGTCGATCTACGATTCTTGATGACAACAACCTTAGTGGAGTCATTCCTGAAAATAACAATTCCAATTCGTAACTTTCAGCACCTTTTGAGGGGTCTGACAGCTATGATGAATGTCTCCATCACAGCAAATGGTCAGACAATAACTGCAGCTTGGTGGGACAGCAAACAGCATACTGAGCTGCTAATGCGAGTGTCGCGAGACACTGTGTGGTTTGCATGTTGCTGGGTTATATGGCGTGAGAGGAACCGGCATCGCTTCTCAGGTCAGGGAAGAACTCTTGAGTATAGTGGTACATGACACCACTAATGAGATTTGACAATGGTGCGCTAACTGTTAGAGGATGCGACAGTTTCTCCTCTGCATTTTGTGTTAAGATTTCGGTTCTATTTGCAATTTAAAAACACTGTCAATGGCAAGTTGTTAGCTAAATGTAATGACTTGAGGTGTTGTAAATACTTATATTTTTTCAATACAAATGTTGGCGGACACTTTTAGCTTCGAGTTTGGTTAAGCTCAAAACGTTTGTTCCTAGCCTCTGGAACAAACAATTTGGTTTTTCAATTTTCAAAGTCCAAACAATGGATCTAAACCATTAGATGTTTAATCTATATTAAAATGTGTTTGGAGATCAAATTTTAATTTTTTTTACAATTTATTAAGATGGTTTGAAAGTCGTTTTTCAATTGTGCAAAAGTTTAATAAAATCAGCAATTTTCAAACCATCTTAACAGACAATAAAAAAAATCCAAAAAATATAAAATTTGGAGAGAATCCGATTCAATTACCAATTACATTTTCTGGTCCACTGATAAATCTCTCCAAAACGCAAAAATTATTTCTTAGATGAGTATGTGCAAGAATTATTTGGGCAGCACAGGCAAATGCAGGAAAAATCTGACAAATATCTGTTTCGTAAAGATTACAGGGAATATAAGAATGCAAAACCAAGATAGTTCTGAAACACATGATTGTTATAAAAAGGTGCCTCAAATATACCAAAACTTCCCAAATTGTCAATAAGCAGGTCCAGAATCCTAAAATTAGATAACAGGTCGAAAGATCAAATTTAACAAATTCCTAAATGGCCTCAGTGCTAACAAGCTACCTGCAGAAAATGAGAGAAAGATAATACATCTGCAAACACCCGTAAATAAGAGCGCAGTAAGGAAACAAAAGAAAATTAATGTAGTGGTCATTGGAGGCAGGGTAATATAAGAATACTGGGAGATAGAAGCTATGGAGCTAGCTACCAGACCAGAGATAAAACCCTGTACTATGTGACCACCTTTAGCTTTTCTCTATAGAGCTCGAATGGTTGGAGATCCTACAGAGAACCTGTAGGTGCTTCAGAGCTATAAAAGCTCCCCCCTTGTGTACATTCAGGCCCAAAATACAAAACTAGAATTTGTCCTAAATAACCATGAAAGAGATTGGTTTTCAATCCTACTACAGAGTCGCTCAAAAGCTTGTGTACTTCTCATATTTGCACCCAAATTAGGAACACATAGCCAGATAACTTTTTTAACCGGTTACTTTCTAAAAGTACAAGAAATAACCAAACAGCTTACTAAAACAAAAACAAAAACATAATATTATAACAAAATAAAACTTGAAGGGAGAATCTGATCACCTCAGATGTTGCTGGGAAACATGTAGACTCTGACCTTACAACCCTGAAATGACCAAACAAAAGTAACTCCAATCAGCAAATTAACCTCCATTTCAAAAGTCCACCATATGATATACGAGTGAAATTAATGTGACGTACCATGGCCTTAGGGGGGAGGTTAGACTTAAATTTGGCACGGACGACGCCAGAGTTGCCGTGGGGTCGGGCAACCTTACCCCAGATGCAGCGAAAGAAGGTACCCTTTGACTTGGATTTAGCCTTGTAGATGTATGCCATGCGCTTCCCGCAGTACCATGCCACCTCCTCCTTTGTGTTCACTCCCTCTATCTGTACCAGTGACGTGTTCTCATACTGGTTTGACTTCGACCTGTCACCATTATACATAACAATGAATAAATGCCTGTAGACAGGTGCATCTAAATATCTAGGTTTTGTAGACACCAGCAAGAACGAATTAGTAAATTGAACGTATGATTAGCCCGATGCCCCAATGTAAAACACTTTCTCATCCCATCATCTATGCTCTAAACTACTCTTAACCTACGAGAATAATTATTTAGAGGAGCCGACTGACAATGTATACTAGAAGCTACCGACTTGGATTGTGTTACTTTTATCTACAAGAGAAGTGAGAATTTTCTCCTTTATGTGCTGGACCAACTAGAAATTCAAAAGTTACTGTTCCTGTCTGCAAAATCTGAGAATGATATATGTAAAAATTGAGATGCCAGAAATCATGTCGATTATCCAAATGTTTCAAACTAGAAATAATAACAAAGAGAAACCATTCATAACATCTTATAAAATATTACACCCAAGATCATATATAGACATGCAAAAATGAGATATTTCTTTTTTTCTATACAAGATAGATATATCAAGGACCTAAATGGAGCTCTATTTACTGTCTAGTATGAGTTTTTTAAGTATTCAAACCGAACCAGATTATGCAAGTCTAATTATATCTAGACCCTCAACAGAGTTGACCTTAGAAAAACACCGAGCATGCAAATTAATTGCGAGACATCATTCCAATTTAAACATTGCACCTCTACATATATGTTCCAACAATGTACAAGTTTTTCTCCTTCAAAAGGATCATCCAGTATATAAAAAACTGCCAGGTACGATCTTTGTTATTTAACCATAAGATCATGAAGGATTTCCACGCATAAATTTTTAACAAAATTGATAAATCTCTAGAAGCACAATTTCAGGACCTACTAAGTGAAACTCTTATTCACTCAAAACTATTCCGACATTTGTTGCTTACGCTCCTTAACAAAAGATCAAGTTACAGCAAGAAAAAAATCCCAAAGAAGTGTTGAACTGAACTCACCTCTTGTATCCGAGGATTGTACCACGGACATACAATCTGCAAAGAAAGGGCAAACGAATAAAATTACAAATTTCGTTCAGATTCAGAAATCGAAGACGGAAGGAATGCATGAAAGCAAGATTTCAGATCTCTAACCTGACACGCTGACCTTGTCTTTCCTTCACCATTGTCGCAGAGAGATTAAACGAGCGAAGGAGAGAGACCTGAACGAACGAGGCAGGCTGCGCGAGAAAACCCTAAACTGAGTGCTGGACGAAAATTAGGGAACCCATTTTGACAGAGTAGTTTTTAGTGCGTACAGAGTTCGAATTTTTGATGGACCAAAATACCCCTGATCATCAGCGTTCGAATTTTACAGAGTAAATCTTCTGCCTTTGATGTAGGGGTATTTTGGTCCATCAAAAATTCGAACTCTGTAAGCACTAAAAACTGCTCTGTAAAAATGGGTTCCCGAAAATTATACTTAAAGAGGGTTTTAGATCCGACGGCTGTGATTACCCGCTCCAGAATTGGAAATTCAAAGAGAGAAAATTGGGCTAGCATGCATGAAGTTGTTGTGGCCCAACTATACTATTGAGGCCTTGAAGGAATATTAATTAAGAACTTCCATTTAAGCTCAGCAGATGATATAACGAAGGTATACAAGCGGATAAGTAATAAGTTCAAGTCTATAATAAGGTGGTTTATTGAGGAAGGAAATTTACGTCATTGCAAGTTGCAACCTCATAAAAACGAACAAAAGCATGTTTATAGAATTGAGTTCTCCGAAGTCTACATCTAATATCTGATTGAATTGATCAACAAAAAGTGGTTAATGAAAGAACAGAATGGGACGCAATTTTTATAGATAAAGAGGTTTTTGACCTCTTCGTTTCATCCAAAATGATTATTTCACATGAAGTCACTAATTTTTTGTCAGGAATTGGTCAATTTAAATTTGATTTGTTCCAATCAAGTTACTGAATTTTTCATTTGTTCCAATCAAGTCACTGAAGAATTAATTACGCTGAATTGAGCAATTATGTCTGTTATTTTGAGTAAATATATTAATTTTCTTCTAGATTGTATTAGCTAGGCCAGTACCAATATTGTAAAACTTTCATCATAAGTATGATCGATGTATATTAAATTGCAGCAATATCATGGGAATGTTGATCATTATTGTTACCTATTGTTATTAGTATCTTTGTTTAGGCTTAGAAGCACATGTTTTAGCTCAATAATGAACTGGTATATTGTATCATTGATTTGTAAGGTATCTGATTCAAATAAAAAACAGACGAGAAACGAATCAATTGATTTTCATGAAAAGACTTATTCTAGCGTCAAAGCAACCTTTATTGTTTATTAGATATAAAAATTCATCAAGAGCAAAATCAGATCACGAAAAGAACAAAAAATGCATTCTTATCAGAGAAAAAGAGAGTATATAACGAAGGAATTTGAACATTTTTATTTCTGAAGAAAGCTCTTACAATTTGAACAAAAAGAAAGAAATACTTGAAACCATGTGCAAGCATGTGAAACAGTATTATTTCAGAGGAGGAGGAGAAGCATTTCAACAAAAAAAAAGAGAGAAAAAAATTAAGCGCTCAAGGAAGAAACAGTGAACGTCTTCATTACTTTCAAGGAAGATAACCATTCAACAATATATTTTGCCCATGAACATAATTTGTCCAAAAAAATAATTAACTTGACATATTTAGCTAAGATTAGTGTTTTAAAATTCGGTCTATTCGGCCGAATATTCCTATTTGGTTGCAATCCGAATAGAAAATCCATATTCGGTCCGAATATGAAGTTTAGAGCATATTACCGGTTTAGAGTATATTAATAGTGATAAAATATCAGTTTAAAGTATATTAACAGTGATTTATATCACATATTACCGGTTTATAGTATATTAACAGTGATAAAAATACCGGTTTATAGTACATTAACAGTGAGTCATACCACATATTACCGTATGTTTGTTTATATATACGAATTCTCATTTAAAATCCGCATATATAAATTCGAATAAAAATTCGCATATGCGGCTGCATACTATATATGCGGTATACGGTGACCTTCCGCATACCGAATGAGAACTGAATTTCAAAACACCGGCTAAGATAACATTAAGCAAATCAACATCAAGATCCATGCAGCTGGTTTTTTAGGGCCATTATCAACATACTGAATCCTGGCCATTTTCAATAGGTTCAACGAGACATTCCTTTCTTAAAGGCTTTATCAACGGGCGACTATCCTCTGCGGAGTTTTGCAGTGCGGAGCTGATCGGCCATACCATATTTACTTTCAGCCGGTGAATGCTCGGGATAATGGAGGGGACACTATTAATTTTGTTTCGAGATTCATGCCAAAATCTTATTTGGTCCGTCCGATCAAAACGAACGGACCAGATTAAAAGAATCGCAGGTGCGGAGCTCCGCAGAGGATGTGATTCCTTTATCAATAGGCTAGCTTTTCTTTCTTAAGAATACAAACTTCATGATCTGCTGCTTGTAACTCTTTATGTAAACTTTTACATCAAAACAAGCCTACGGGCCTTTACAGCCGAAAAAGAAAATTAAGAAGAAGATGGAATTAATATCACCAAAAAGTATCTCAAATTTTGAGTTTAGATCTGGACCGTCATATCTAATTTGGCACGTATATTAAAGTGCATTCGAACTCTAGTCGGACGGTCTGGATCTAATCCCAAAATTTGATTTAGTTTAGAGATGTGGACTCCTTAAGATGGAGAGCAGTACATAGTGACAAGATTCGCGAATAATTTTCGAATTATTCGCAAATTATTCGGTTTTTTGGTGATACCGAATCGAACGCCGAATTATTCAGTTGACCGAACTTTGACTGAATAATTCGCGAATTTTACGAATTTTTTCCTGAATTTTATTTTTTTGTTATTTTTTTATTTTTGCTCCCTTACAGAACTGAGATCTCTGATCTGAATAATACTGAATTATTCTCGAATTATATCCGAATTATTTCCGAATCCGGAATTTTTACCTCATCGAACTGAACCCGAATAATTGATTTGTCACCATGGAGCGGTAAATACTCCTTAATATGATTCGTTGCACGGAATTCATCACAGCGCATGCTACTGACCAAAGAGCACGTAACGAATGAGTGAAATAATCCGTTCATAAGAAATCTATGCACAAATAATATAATGGTTCAGTGATTACATCTGCAAGACTTATGTGCCAGTGCCATATATAGTGATAGTGCACTAGTGATGTAAAGAGCTACAATCCTACAACACAATGGGATGTAAACGAGCCAAGTCAAATTAAATCTGAGCTTGAACTTGGTTCATGTTTGAACGAGACAAACTGAGTTTGACTTTAGCTGAGTCAATTACGAATTTAGTCGAACTAGTTCGTTCGTGCTGTGAGCTGCACGTAGATCAAATGGTTTCATCTTCTTCTTATCAAAAGTTTCCTCCTCTCAGGGCAGGCACGAAAATGAACAATGAATAGTCGAGAAAAAAAACTTCATTTTCTTCTCAACTCGCTTGTAATGATATGTTATGTTTAGTTGTAAAATAAAAACAATTAGAATAGTCAAATTTCAAATCTCTTAAAAATAGTATATTCTGATAAAACAAAAAGTTTGGATTCTAATATTCAAGAAAAAAAAAAAAATTGAATTCACTATTCTAGCTATTCTAATTTTCACATGAAGACGTATCACTCGTAAGGTAGAAGAATTTTAACATTTTGAATTCGTCGTTCGAATTTAATCTAATAAATTTTAGAGTTAAGAGTACAAAAGAACTTGGTACTCCTAGCAGCACCCTAATTCCACTCATAACAACATTTTGTGGTTATATTTGGATGCATAGAGGATTAAACCAATTAAGAAAACAAGCAGATAACTGCAATGATGTAATTTTAAAAGCAATATGTTTATCCCTTGTAATTAATCCCAAATGTCCCAAGAAAAGGATAAAATACTGCTAGTAATTACATTCTACCGCTAAATCAAATCAGGTGCAGAGCCACATAGAGTCAGAGGGGAGATCAACTCCCAGTCGTATCACGTTTAATGAGCTGAGATTAACTTCTAGCCAAAATTCGGTATTTATTTAAGGAATCAAATATCATGTTCATAGGTGGGTAGAAAATTCCTACCAATAGAGTCCATCCATCTATTTATTCATGATCTGAACAGTTATAATTAAAGTATATTTATATCTTCTCAAAATATAAATAACCTTCGTGCTTTAATTATGACCGTTCAAATAATGAATGAATGCATGGATGGATCTTACTGGCAGGAATTTTATGCACACATATGAGCAGGAGATTTGACTCCTCAAATTAAAAATAGCGGGTCCGTGTTTTAAATTTGTGCCACAATTTAAAAACAATTTCAATTTAGTAATTGAACATGCAGTATCGAAAGTGATCCCAATTCTCAAACCAAAAAAGTTTTAAGTTGCATTTTTTTGGATTAGAATATCTGTATTTCCGTGTTATAGACGTTCCTTGAAAAAGCGTTTCACCTAATATTATAACTTTATAACTACTCTTCAAAAGGTGAATGAAAACAAATATTACTTTCACTGTCACTTAGGCACTTAGCCCCTTTAATTTGTCAATTTATTATTTTGACATAACTCAGGACTATGAACATTTCTTGTAACCATAGAAATTAATTTTGCATCAGAGAAACACACTATATTTGGATAAATTCCAAGTTTGAAATTAAATAAAAAAAAATAGCTTCAAAAATTAAATAAAAATAATTGGAAGTTGTAATGGAATGCAAATTCATCTGTCATGGTCAAATTAAATTCAACTGATTAACAAACAGAAAATGATAGGAAGAGGAACCCATAATCATAATGAAAAAACAATGAACCAATGCCACACAACAGCCACCTATATTGGTTCGAGTATTTAAGCCTTTATCCACCTTCCAATTTGTATGGCTATCTTTATTTATCATTATTAAAAAAAAAATATTATTATTGTTATTTTGATTATTATTATTGGAAATTGTATGGATACCTTCTTCCCGGAGGCTGGAAGGCAAAAGAAATTAAGCAACAGTATATCAATCAAACAAGCAAAAATTCTTCTTTCTCCATTTTAAAAACCAATGGAGCTCTCCCTTTCATACAACGGAATCAAGATTTATTACGCAGTCTATATCAGATGCACAGTTTTTGCTCCAACATTACTGGTCAAACATTAGTTTAGATCCAATTGCTTATTTTTTAAAAATAAAAATAAATAAACTGATTTCAAGAGAACAAACATCTCGTAAGTTGAATTTCGAAAAAACATCTCCACCGAGCCACTGCTACAGTGGAGGGAGGAATTGGTGTATTTCTCCTTCCACTGTGACTGTGAATCGGTAGAAATATTTTTTGAAAATTCAATTTAACGAGATACTTATTTTCTTGAAATCAGTTTATTTATTTCTATTTAAAAAAATCTCTTAGTCTATCTATTCTCGCACGAATCTCAAAGCGGTTCCTTTATGTATTTCAAATCGATTTTAAAGTGATTTTGATTTGACTGAAAGTATTCTACTCAATCCGGTATTGCAGAGGATATTCACTTGTAAAACACATCGTACTTCTTTTTGTGTCAATTTCATTTTTCATGGAATGGAAGTCATCCAGTACGTCGGAACCGAATCTGCTCCTTTTCTCTAGAAAAGGAGCACCCTCCTATTCTCAATCTGGATCGTTCAAAATTTATCGTACGGTCTCAATTAAATCTGATTTATTTTAATAGATTAAATTAATTTGAAAATAAAAAGTAATTGAGACCGTACGATAGATTTTGGACGATCCAGATTTCAGAATAGGAGGGTGCTTCTTTTCTTTAGAAAAGGAGCCGATTCTGATCCCCAGTACGTCAGTGTACCTGTGTTCAATTCTTGGGAATCATCCACCGGTCATGGTCAATATTGCTTTGCCATCTGTGTCATTCAATTGAAGGAGATAGAGATGAAGCTTCTGTAGTTCTGTTGGCCGTTGCACATACGGCCAAGAGACCATTATTAGTATTATATTTCAGAGTCTGGCTAGTATGACATTAGTGTCATACGACACTAATTTCAAAATTGATTGAATAAACTTCAAACAAGTAATTCAAACCGTTCAAACTGATTTACTTTATGAGTGATGCGTTTACATGCAATTTTTTTAATATTTTTGAGTTATTTTAGTATCAAATCAAGTGGTAAAAATGTTAAAAAATGAATGTATTAAAATTAACTTAAAAACTCACACAGTTGACCGCTTGACTTTATACTAAATAAATTCGAAAAATATCAAATTTTGCATGTAAATGCACAACTAATGAAGTAGATCGGTTTGAACAGTTTGGATTCACCGTTCGAAATCGGTTCAATAGATTTTGGAGTTAGTGTTATACTAGCCAAACTCTATATTTCATCTTATCTCATCTCACCATCACCAGCACATGATATAACAATTTCAAACGGGCCTTGTTTGAATGATAACGAGAGCATGTCGTACAATAACGAATCGGACTCTGCTGCTTTTCTTAGAGAAAAGCAGGTCCTGTTTTTCAGATCTCAACCATTCAAATTCGTTGAAATTTGTGTATGGAAAAGTTTATTTATCGGGATACGTAAATTAAAAATTTTGAATGGTTGGGATCGGAAAAACAGAGTCCTACTTTTCTCCGAGAAAAGCAGCAGAGTCGGATCCTACAATAACCGTTGTAGAATAGGTATTACAATTTTATTATTGGAGTCTGTATCGTACAAGTATACAACCACTTTTTTGCTATGTTGGTAGGAACTACACGTGAAGAAATTTATGTATACAGTATATTTGTTGGATCATTTATTACTGACAATCTCTTTTTGTATGCTTGTTGACTCATTTAATACTCACAAATTATTTATTTTATTGTTGAGAATATAATGTGATCGGGAGAAAATACAAACATTTTTAATTAATGAGGGGTTGAATGCTAAAGTTTTGGTGTTAAATAAGTTTAAATAATTCCTGAGTGAGGCTATGTTACTATGCATAGCGTATATTGATCCGCACTATGGACTCAAATTTTTGATTTGAAAATTCTAACTGTCAATTCGAATCGTTCAATATGGTTTCCATATGAATGTGCATTTGTAAACTAAATTTTACATTTAAAAAAAATACTATTTTTAAATGGGTAGAAAATCACTTTATATGAAAATTCTAAACCATTCAAACACAGTGTTTTTCTACCGATCTGAAAAAATAGTAAAGGAATTCTAAAATATGTGAAATTTAGTTTACAAATATATATTCATATGAAGATCATGTTGAATGGTTCGGATCGACGGTTAAGATTTGAAATCAAAAATATTGATCCACAGTACGGAATAACCCGCGTTCTACATAATACCATAGCCTCACTCATAATTATTTATTATATTTTAATTTAGATAACAATATTAAGTGATATGAAATTTGAAGAGAGATGTCTTCAGCCCTCACTCATGAAAAAAAAAAAAATTAAGTCCGATTAAATTAATTTTGCCCACCAATTTTTTTATAAAATGAGATGTCCGATGATAATTTGCGTTCAAATTCATACAAAAACAAATATCAGATGAATGGATATACGATCAATCCATCAAGCTTGAAATCTAACGAATTTCCATAGATAGGAAATAATCCGAACAAATATGAACTCATTTGGCTAACACGGAATAATACGGGATGAGATTATATTATATGAATAGATATTTTTATTTAAGTTTTTAAAAAACTTGTGGATAGAAAAACATGTGAGAATATATTAGAATAAATTGTTTGATTGCATTGTGAAAATTATCATAAAAAATTCTGAACTAGATTGCTTGTCACTTCTTTGTTATGACTTGAGATTAAAACTATTTTGATTTGCTAAATCCTTAAACTCAATTTAAGTTATTTGATCTCGGTTTTTCTATAATAGATCGTCACTAATGGTCATAATTAATCATTTCACAAAAGAGTATTATTTACAGAAAAAATAAATACAAAGTGCAACATGGATGCAATTTTTTTTAGAAATTAAAAAATCAATTTGTTAGAAAACATACTGGTAATTTTTTTTTCAAAATTAGTAATGATCGAACTATTAATTCTGTTCGGGTGGAAGGTGACCGAATTAATAGTTAAGTCCAGTCTTCGTCACATCTTTACACGACTGGTGATGCAGAAAATCTGAGAAGGGGATTGACTAAACTATTAGTTCGATCCACTTCTAATTTCGAAATCCAAACCCCAAAAAAAAACACGACTAGCGACACAAAAAGCAGTAAGGACCAAAATATTTTTTTGAGTAAAGTTGGAGGTCCAGCTACCCAATTATTTAATACATTTGTTATTATAACAAATAATTTTTTCTATCTGAATTTCGAACTCATAACCTCTCACATAAAGGACATGTATCTTAGCCACTAAACCAAAGACTAGTTCTCAGTGAGGACCAAAATATCGATTCAGCCCTTACTTTTTTTTGTTGGAGAGAGAAAAAGAAAGCAGATTTCAATTTTTAAAAATAAAAAATTGACATAAATGTGATGCGATCCAATTGAAATGAGGATGTCAAGATGCATGGCAAGTCTGAAGTGCACCATGGATCTGAACATGGTGTGATGTGACCCAATATTCTGTCAGGGAATAACAATATAGATAGAGACAGAGAGACATGATAGTTTGTTTTTTGGACATGTTATTTTGTTGTGGTAGCTGTTTTTGTGTAAATTAACTATGTTTTTTCAATGAAGCTGGACTTAGGCCTTTTCATAAAAAAAAAAAAATGTGACCCAAACCTGTGCGATTTAATTTGATCATGTAGCTTTCAAAATTTAAATACAGGGATAAGCCCATGCTATTAGGAAAAATAAAATGTATTTTCCTGATATGTGTGCTTACTCGTTTTGACAGACAGAATCAGGTACATTATAAAATGTTTTAATCTTTAATTTTTGTTGTTTTGTTTTTATTTGTCGAGTTCATGCTAAAAGATGTTTGATTGAACTAATATAAATTCATTCTCTATATTCTCGAATATAGCTATATAGGCAGGGATTTAATGAGGATGACTTAAATAACCTTAACAACAAATTTTTAATAATCAAAGTTAAATAAAAAAAATATCGAAAAAGAGGATAGATCTCAGTTTATTTCGAAAAAATAAGTAGACTGAGATAAATTATCCCGTCCCTACGGACGGGATAAATTATCGCGTCCCTACGGACGGGATAAATTATCGCGTCCCTGTTAATCATAATCCCTTCCAAGATTACCATTAACTAACTCAAACAAATCAGAAAAAATATATATATATATATTAGGAACGCCAAGGATTATTCCTGACCAAAAAAAAAATTCTGTTTTTTACTTCACGTTAAAATATCGAAGTTCACCAATTTATTATGCTAAGCTGTCACTGTGTACTTGCATGCAATGCGCCACTTACCATGCGATTCTTTGCTTGCTTCGCCTCTTTTGTAATTTTGCATGACTTTTTCGACCAACTCTCATAAATAATTATTCCTGTTACTGTGTATCAATCAATGCGTTGCACTAATGCCTTGGTACAATTCTATTTGCCTTGGACTGATGTCTTGGGTTAGTTTTTGATCAAGAAAAGGACAATCCTCGGCGTCCTTGATATATATATATAGATGGGCTACGGTGCTTCGCGAAGTAAAGCAAGTGCTTTACTTCGTGCTCGTATCTCAATTTTCAAAGTTCAAATAGTCGATCCGAACCGTTAGATGTGATCTCCATATTGAAATGTGCTTGGACATTTCAATGTGATCTCCATATCCGAACCGTTAGATGTGATCTCCAAGCACATTTCAATATGGAGATCAACTTGAACGGTTCGGATCGACGATTTGAACTTTGAAAATGGAGATACGAGCGCGAAGTAAAGCACTCGCTTTACTTCGCGAAGCACCGTAGCCCATCTCTCTCTCTCTCTCTATATATATATATATATATATATATATATTCGATTCGTTTGGATTAGTTAATGGTAATTTTGGAAGGGATTATGATTAACAGGGACGTGATAATTTATCCCGGTCTACTTATTTTTCGAAATAAACTGGCATCTATCCTCTTTTTCGATCTTTTTTTTAATTTAATTTCGATTATTAAAAATCCCGGTAACAACACCTCTTCAAATTAAGTTAAAACATTTTAACAAATAAAAAATTATAAGCGGTGTTATTGTTTTATGAAAAAAAAGAATGATCCAGTTCGAATATTATCTGATAATTAAGTACTCCTTAGTAGTTATATGAAAATTCATTAATTTTAATACATTGTTGTGTCCATACTCCATACTCCATAGTGATCTTTATCCGAAATGGTATCCTCTGCGGAGCTTCTAATCTGATCCGTTCGTTTTGATCGGACGGATCAAATTAGATTTTGGCACGAATCTCAAAGCAAAATTAATACTGGCCCCTCTATTATCTCGAGTAATCACCGGCTGAGAGTAAATCTTGGTCGTCCGATCAGCTCCGCAGAACTTCGCACCTTAAAGCTCCGCAGAGAATACTTTCCCATCTTTATCCTCCCCTCCAATGTTTACTTCTCATTTCGCTTCCGTGAACCGTCAATCTGGATCACTACAAATCTAATTTATATGATAGACGATGAAATTTATAACAAATTTCGTTATTTTGTAAGGATATGAAATACACAGTGTATGTGTTTTATTTTTAATGGATTTTCAAACTACAATTTTTTTTTTACAGTTATGAGAATGTCAAGTTAATTTACTATCAATGGTTCTCCATTTAAGAAATAAGGGTCAATTGAGTTTTCATTTATTTCAAAATTCATTTATGCACTCAAACATAATTTTATATATATTTTAGAGTAAAATACTATAAATATTATAAGATTGACCTCTCATTCATAATATTAAATTTTATATAATTGACACTCATTCACATCTAATCCCAAGCCCATCCTATTATATGTAACTTCAAAATAAGTTGATTTTTTTTTTCATATCTCTTATCTCCTAAATTTCTAATAATAAATAGAGGGTTCAAATGCCTCCATTTTTAGTGCCTCTATTTTTAAAAACTTTAATAACTTTAAATTTAAAACCTAAAAGTCAAAATAAAATCGTTGGATATGATCTACATAATTTTATCTATACATATGTAAAAAAAAAGACATTACAACTTTGTTTTGGTTGTCGTCAAGAGCTTGTATAAATGTACAAATGTTGATAACTTATAGACGTTGATTTTTCAACTTATTGATTCACATAAAAACAAAATCGAAATGTGATAATTTTTTATTAATACAGAAAGAAAATAACATAGATCACATCTAATGGTTTATTTTGATGTTTATTTTTAAATTTTGAGTTATTAACATTTTAAAATGAAGACATGTTGAAAGTACAAAAAATAAAAATATTTTAACCCTCCTCTAATAAATAATGCAAAACTCAAATAACACATGACATCAGTATCCATTCAATCTTATCGTCATTTTTTGCTACTGAAAATATCATTAGTGTAGTTGTTGATTGCTGATGTGATTTTGAACAATATCACGCATGTATTGTTTAAAATAACTGTTAGCCTACATATTTTAATAAATTAGGAAGCTGATATCAGTACCCGCACTACAGTACTCGCACTGTACCTCCATCATAACTGTCATAACTGCCATAACAACTTGGGGGACCACAAAAATTCCAGGGCTGAATTTTTTTTTCCAAAGTATTAATATCTACACACTAAAGTATTTATACCTATTAACAAAAATATTTATATCTATGAGGTGAACAATTTTTACATAAATAATTGTTTCTCCAACTAAATTTCTCAAACGTATCCGCACCATAAATGCATGCGGGGACCACTCAAACTATATGGGGGGACCATACATGTTTTTAGAGGTGGGTATTTTTTTCTCTGTTCATTCTCGTTCATATTTCTGACGATCTGTGAGGAATTTTGCAAATCTAAAACCACAAACATCTTCTATGCAATTTTCTCTTTCAAATGAGATCCATGATACCGTAATTTCGGGCTCGTCGTCACACATGTACTTATACCTACACTTGCAAGTAATTTTTACATATGATACTGGATGATATCTGAAAGTATTAATATCAAGTATTACAAGTATTTATACCTATGTGTTGTAGTATTTATACCTATGTGGTCAACTATTTTTGTTAGAGGAAGGTTGCAAGTATTTTTTATAAATGAGTATATTACACTGGATAACATCTGAAAGTATTAATATCAAGTAATAAAAGTATTTATACCTATGCACTGAAGTATGTTTTACACCTATGTGGTCAACTATGTTTGTTAGAGGAAAGTTGACGTGAGAACGATTGGGGAAGGTTGATGTAGGGATGCGGGGTCCCCACTACTTCATTTGAGGAAAGTTGACGCATGGACCACTGGGGACCGAAAAAAAGAGTGACATATCAAGGGACACATGCAAGTATTAATATCTATTTTGTAAGTATCAATTTCTTATCTTGCAAGTATTTATATTTATAAAAATTGGCGCTGGACGAGTGCGGGGACTGGAAAAAATAGGACCAAGTAATTAGTGGGGACCATAGCACATCATGCCTTTAAGGTACAGTGCGGGTATAGTGTGGATACAGTGCGGGTACTATAGCGCGGGAATGAAAA
Organism: Carex arenaria; assembly: GCA_964058825.1. Lineage (NCBI taxonomy): Eukaryota > Viridiplantae > Streptophyta > Magnoliopsida > Poales > Cyperaceae > Carex > Carex arenaria. The sequence goes on from CAXKVW010000997.1 coordinate 59,105, forward strand.
TAATTATTCAATATATTAATATACTACAAATATAATATTTTTATATATTTTACCGTGGATATCATCGTATGCTAATACATCCATATCAACATCATAATCACCAAATTATTATATTGGCTTGAGTCATTATCCTCCACCCATAAGCCACAATTAGGGTCTGTTCGACTGCAGCCTGGAACGGGAATGGGCACAGGAATGGGTGAATAGTAAACAGCAGGTCACTGTTCAAGTGGGAAAAAAAAATCAGTTAAACTGAATTTTTTTTTCCGCGTGAACAGTAACACGCGGGATTGCAGCCAAACAGGCCCTTAATGTTCATGCATAGTGGCATGCCACGTATATTTATTTTCAGTAATATACTCTGTAACTGTTTTAGTTCTTAATCTGTTATTGGCATGTATAACTCCAGAACTCCATGCAATTACTATACTATGTTTTTTTTTTTTTTTTCGCATAAGACTAAGAATATAAATTTAACTAGTGATGATGGGAATGGAGAAAAAACCGAGATGAAGTTCCACCAGTCTACTTCATCAATTCAATCTGGGACGCAGGATTTCGTCTGGAATAGTCTCCTCCCCAAATGTTGGAAAGATCCGACCGTTCGTTTCAGGTCAAACGGTTCATGCTGAATCAGACGTATAGCTGTCGATACTTCTCCCTTCATCGTTAATAGTACAAGAAGCCAGGTTCAATCTAGTCCGTTCGATCTGAAATAGACGATCCAAATTTACAGAAAATATTTCGAAAACTGGAGATGATCTGAAGCTGGAATGTCTTTTCTCCTCTAGTGCTCTGACCTATTTATAGAAGCTCCAAGATTGCTTCTCTTCATTGCTCGTCCTCTGACCTATTTATTACGCAGTCTATATCAGATGCACAAAGTTTTTGCTCCAACATTACTGGTCAAACATTAGTTTAGATCCAACACGGTACCGGACCACGTAGTATGGATTATTTTTTAAATTAAAAATAAATAAACTTATTTTAAGAGAACAAATATCTTAAGTTGGATTTTGAAAAAACATTTCCACCGAGCCACTGCCACGGTGGAGAGAGGAATTGGAGTATTCCTCCTTCCACTATGACAGTGGATCGGTGGAGATATTTTTTGAAAATTCAATTTAGCAAGATACTTGTTTCCTTGAAATTAGTTTATTTATTTCTATTTTAAAAAAAAAAATCTCGTAGTCTTTCTATTCTGGCACGACTCTCAAAGCGGCTTCTTCATGTATTTCAAATTGATTTTAGAGTGATTTTGATTTGACTGAAAGTATTCTACTCAATCCGGTATTGCATTCACTTGTAAAACACATCGTACTTCTTTTTCATTGAATGGAATTCATCCAATACGTACGTCGGTGTGACTGTGTTCAATTCTTGGGAATCATCCACCGGTCATGGTCAATATTGCTTTGCCATCTGTTTCATTCAATTGAAGGAGAGAGATGAAGCTTCTGTTGGCCGTTGGCTGTTGCACATACGGCCTAGAGACCATTATTAGTATTATATTTCATCTGATCTCATCTCACCATCACCGGCACATGATATAACAATTTCAAATGGGCCTTGCTTGTTTGAATGATAACGAGAACATGTCGTACAATAACCGTTGTAGAATAGGAATTACAATTTTATTATTGGAATCTGTATCATACAGATACCACCACTTTTTTGCTATGTTGGCAGGAACTACACGTGAAGAAATTTATGTATATACTTGTTGGATCATTTATTACTGACAATCTCTTTATGTATGCTTGTTGGCTCATTTAATACTCACAAATTATTTATTTTATTGTTGAGAATATAATGTGATCGGGAGAAAATGCAAACATTTTTAATTAATGAGGGGTTGAATGCTAAAGTTTTGGACATTTTTTTATTAATACCCAAAATTTTTTAATAAAAATAACCAAATCCCTATTTTTTTTTTTAAACTAACCAAACCGCCCCACTGAGGGACGGTTCAACCTTCACCCAGACCCCCCCTGTGGGGCAGTCCACTCTGAGTACAAAACCGCTCCCCTGGTGGGTAGTCCACTATTTTTTTTTTTTGGTTATATTTTGTTATATGTTTGGTTATTTTTGGTGTGTGTATTTTGTTATATGTTTGGTTATGTTTTGTATGTGTACTTTGTTATATTTTTTTGTTTGATAAATATGACTAAGACTAAGGATTTAGTTTCGAAATCATTAACCCTAAAATGGTATATAGTGTCACTATGGCTGACTAATATTAAGCACACTAGGGCATTTCCTATATTTTCGGCCATAAAATTGGGTGTTAGAACCCATACTTGGTACATCCAAGTTCAATTAATACTGATATTATACCAGAACCTGCACTATACCAACACAACTAAATAACATAAATTATATGTGTGAGTACTAATCGCTTCATTTACAGATGCAAGCAATCGAGTTACACCGGAAATTACAGACATAATGCTTCTGTTAGAAATCAAAACCCCCTTCGGATCACCAGTTCTACCACTAGTGTACATTATGGTACATATGTCATCTTTCTCCTTTACTGGTAGATGATACTGTTTGTCTCCTCCCTATAGGAAAAGGAAAAGAAGCGCGATTAAAAATTTCTAAAAACAATTAGAGAAAACAAGAAAGTAACAACATATGAGTAGCTGTAATATGCAATAAAGGATGGTCCAGTGCTAATAAAACTAAATCAAGACTATACTGGATCGAGTACTAAGTGCACTGTTTAGCCTTAACTGAGGCTAAGAGAGGGTTTTAATTGGGAGTTAGGTGTTATTTTAAGGGATCCCACAGGCAGGTTTTATGTACTATAAAAAATGAGAATAAGTTAATATTTACTAACAAGGAAACATATTATAATGACTTGGAACATACCAGTAACAAAAACTCACTCCACTCATATATTGCCAAGCCATGCTTTTCTACCTCTTCTCTTTCTTCAGGTTTTTGACCTTGCCAAAGCTAACAATAGCTGAAACATAAATAAAATACAATAATTACTAATCACTTATTTGTATCTAGTTCTTATGTCTCGCTAGTATGGCGACACCTACGCCCGGACATGTATCCCACTTAATGATAATTTACCTTTACCTAATTTTGTGATGAACTGCCGTGGTAAATATATTTTTTAGACTCAGTAGGATAGTATATGAGGTGTGAGTTCATCGGTGTCAGGTCAGACGATTGAGATGTCACTTTGGTCAGATAAGTAGTGTCTGAGAATGATACATAGTGATTGCGAGATTGATGAAGATGTTAGCCATATGATACAAGCGGGGTGGGTCAAATGGCGACAAGAATCTGGCATCCTATGTGACAGAAAAGTCCCATGCACAAAAGTTCAAAGGCAAGTTCTAGAGGACGGCGATCAGGCCTGCGATATTATATGGTGCATAATGTTAGGTTACTAAAAGACAACACGTCCAGAATAAGTGTAGCAGAGATGCGTATGTTGTGGTGGAGCTGTGGCCATACAAAACAGACGGGACTGCATTAGAAATAATGATAAACTTGAAATAGCACCGATTGAAGAGAAACTATCAAATTTGATAAAAAAAAAAAAAAATTCAAATTTGAGTAAAACTATCATTAAAATTCTTGTATCACATTCAAACAATATTTTTCAAAACTTTATTGTGCATTCCCGTGTTTATAAAATCTCGCACCTATTAAATCCTATCCAATCCAATCCGGCGACGATCACACGCCTTTTGAAAATTTCTTTTGAACAGACTCCTACTGTCTATTTTTCAACAACTATTATTAGGTCATCAATATTATTCACTAGTATTTGCTAATATTAAACTTCATTAGCAGCATGAATAGAGTACACGCGTTGGTTTCTAAACAATTCAAATGGTCCCTGACAGAATTGTCTTGTTGGATATATAACAATAAGTCAATAACAGATACGTGTAAGAGTGAAACAATTTTATTATTGACATTTTGAAATTAATTTAGGGTTCCAATATTTTCATTTTTTTTTTGTAATTTTTATCATACTTTTATTTTTTAATAACAAAAAATTTAAATTTAGATGTCAAAAACTATTATTTGATTTGATCTATATTATTTGCTGTACATAAACATAGAAAATTATAACTTTACTATTTTTGTTCATGATTTAACTACATTGGCATATTTTTTGTAAGCTCTTGATACTAATCAAAATGTCATAACTTATTACACGTGCATAAAGAAAATGATATAGACCATATTTAACGTTTTTATTTTGATACTTAAGTTTTACTTTTTAAGTTGTTTTAATTCTAAAAATAAAAGCTAAGAATCAATTTTTGATCTAGTGGTAAAGGGGCGTGGCTCTCATGTGCATAGGAGGTCATGTGTTCAAAACCAACAAAATGGAGAAATCATCTGTAATATAAACAGGAGTTTGAAGAAAACTGATTAGGCTAGACCTCCACATTTCATTTCAAAAAAATGCTAAAAATAAAAGCTAATGGAGACATAAATATTAAAGAAATTAAAGGATCATGGCATTTGAACTGCTAGTCAATAATTAACTATACAAAATATACGATTATATATACGATTCTGTGCGATAAATAATCAACTGGTAGTCAATAATATCAGATATACGATTCTGTGCCATATATAAATAATCAACTGGTAGTCAATAAACTACAAAAAATAATGAAGGAAAGATCACCATGGATCTGAACATGGGGTGATGTGACCCAAACATGAGCGATTTAATTTGATCATGTAGCTTTCAAAATTCAAATACAGGGATAGCCCATGCTACTAGGAAAAATAAAATGTATTTTCCTGATATGTGTGCTTACTCTAGGTTTTGACAGACAGAATCAGGTACATTATGAAATGTTTTAATCTTTAATTTTTTGTTTTGTTTTTATTTGTCGATTTCATGCTAAAAGATGTTTGATTGAACTAATATAAATTCATTCTCTATATTCTCGAAATGTAGCTATATAGGCAGGGATTTAATGAGGATGACTCATGACTCAAATAACCTTAACAACCCCTCTTCAAATTAAGTTAAAACATTTTAACAAATAAAAAATTACAAGCGTGTTAGTGTTTTATGAAAAAATTAAAAAATAATGATCTAGTTCGAATATTATCTGATAATTAAGTACTCCTTAGTAGTTATATGAAAATTCATTAATTTTAATACATTGTTGTGCCCATACTCCATACTCCATAGTGATCTTTATCCGAAATGGTATCCTCAGCGGAGTTCCTACGGAGCTTCTAATCTGATCCGTTCGTTTTGATTGGATGGACCAAATTAGATTTTGACACGAATCTCAAAGCAAAAGTAATACTGGCCCCTCCATCATCCCGAGCAATCACCGGCTGAGAGTAAATCTAGACCGTCCAATCAGCTCCGCAGAACTTCGCACTTTAAAGCTCCGTAAAGAATACTTTCCCATCTTTATCCTCCCCTCCAATGTTTACTTCTCATTTCGCTTCCATGAACCGTCAATATGGATCCTTACAAATCTAATTTATATGATAGACGATGAAATTTGTAACAAATTTCGTTATTATGTAAGGATATGAAATACACAGTGTATGTGTTTTATTTTTAATGGATTTTCAAACTACAATTTTTTTTACAGTAATGAGAATGTCAAGTTAATTAATTTACTATTAATGATTCTCCATTCAAGAAATAAGGGTCAATTGAGTTTTCATTTATTTCAAAATTCATTTATGCACTCGTACATAATTATATATATATTTTAGAGTAAAATACTATGAATATTATAAAATTGACCTCTCATTCATAACATTAAATTTTATATAATTGACACTCATTCACATCTGATCCCAAGCCCATCCTATTATATGTAACTTCAAAATAAGTTGATTTTTTTTTTTCCATATCTCTTATCTCCTAAATTTGTAATAATAAATAGAGGAGAGTTCAAATGCCTCCATTTTTAGTGCCTCCACCATGTCTCTATTTTTAAAAACTTTAATAACTCTAAATTTAAAACATAAAAATCAAAATAAAATCGTTGAATATGATCTACATCATTTTATCTATACACATGTAAAAAAGAAAAAAGACATTTCAATTTTGTTTTAGTTGTCGTCAAGAGCTTGTATAAATGTACTAATACTGATAACTTATAGACGTTAATTTTTCAACTTATTGATTCACATAAAAATAAAATCGAAATGTGATAATTTTTTATTAACACAGAGAGAAAATAATATATATCATATCTAACGGTTTTATTTTGACCTTTATTTTTAAATTTTGAGTTATTAACATTTTAAAATGAAGATATGTTGGAAGTAGAAAATAAAAATAAAAACATTTTAACCCTCCTCTAATAAATAATGCAAAACTCAAAATTAAACATGACATCAATATCCATTCAATCTTATCGTTATTTTTTACTACTGAAAATATCATTAGTGTAGTTGTTGATTGCTGATGTGATTTTGAACAATATCACGCATGTATTGTTTAAAACAACTGTTAGCCTACATATTATAATAAATTAATATACTACAAATATAATATTTATATATATATTTTACCGTGGATATCATCGTATGCTAATACATCCATATCAACATCATCATCACCAAATTATTATATTGGCTTGAGTCATTATCCTCCACCCATAAGCCACAATTAATGTTCATGCATAGTGGCATGCCACGTATATTTATTTTCAGTAATATACTCTGTAACTGTGTTTTAGTTCTTAATCTGTTATTGGCATGTATAACTCCAGAACTCCATGCAATTACTCAGAGACAAAGCTACATACAATTAATGAGGATTAATTGACCCCCATTCATTTGCAATTTTTTTGTATTTATACTATATTTTAATATAATTTAAACTAAAATATTATGAATAAGGTGAAATTGACCCTCATTTATAGTATAAATTTTTTATATACTTGATCTCCATAGTCTGAAAGTCTGACTCCGCCTCTACAATTACTATACTATGTTTTTTTTTTCTTTTTCGCATAAGACTAAAGAATATAAATTTAACTAGTGATGATGGAAATGGAGAAAAAACCGAGATGAGGTTCCACCAGTCTACTTCATCAATTCAATCTGGGACGCAGGATTTCGTCTGGAATAGTCTCCTCCCCCAATGTTCGAAAGATCTGACCGTTCGTTTCAGGTCAAACGGTTCATGCTGAATCAGACGTATAGCTGTCGATATTTCTCCCTTCATCGTTAATAGTACAAGAAGCCAGTTCAATCTAGTCCATTCGATCTGAAATAGACGATCCACATTTACAGAAACTATTTCGAAAACTGGAGATGATCTGAAGCTGGAATGTCTTTTTCTCCTCTAGTCGTCTTGACCTATTTATAGAAGCTCCAAGATTGCTTCTCTTCATTGCTCGTGCTTCCCTTTTTCTATTTAGAAAACGAAGTTTATTTGGAACCATACCATCTAGAGAGAGGGCGGGGAGAGAGAGAGAGATTAGAGATAATGAAGCACTTGGTGGAAGTGGAGAAGGGAAAAGAAGGCACCGATGGGGCCCCGTCGGTGGGACCCACATATCGGAGCGCCTTCGCCAAAGATGGCTTCCCGCCTCCAATCCCAGGTCTTGATTCGTGCTGGGATATTTTCAGGTAACTTAGGTTTTAACTGTGTATTTCTTGCCATTTTTTTTTATCTCTATACTCGTTAGTTGTTACTGAAGTCGTCAATTTTATCTTTTCTTTCTTCTTTCTTTGAGAATATGTGGTTCGGGAAATTAAGAATTTTATATTCGATATTTTAGGGAAGAGTATTGACATAGAATTTTTTGTTTGGTATTATCGGCTTTTTTTGTCTCTTCTTGCATAGTTGTAGATGCGCTTTAGTAAGAGTTTTGACTGTTTCCGGCTTTTTTTTTAATAAAAAAAAGGGTTTAAAATTTTTTGGTATTTTTTATTTAGTGTAAGGGATTATCTGAACTTGAGTGCTTACTAAAAAAAATTTATATATTTATATATTTATATATTTTCCTTTGTTAACAATAATTAAAAATTAGATCTTCAGAGGAACTGAGGTTTTAAGTACAGCGCGTAGTCAGCAGAAAATGCGAGAAGTTGGCCTTTATATTTATTTTATTCTTTCGACAGCTTTGGTGAGATTATCCAGTACAAAATAGAATCTCCGACTTTCCAAGAATCAGTATTTTTATTGGGTTTCCACGGCTTGGTTTTAAATTCGATATTTGGTGAGATATACGCTTAAATTAGTGGTTTTATCCATTTTTAAATTCGATAATAAAGTAGTGGTTTTGGTGGGACTTCAGAACTCAACAGTTTTTACAGGGTCCTACATGAGATTTCATCTGCTTTTAACTTATTATGTTCTTCTTCTCGGCATTTACTTTGTGTTTTTACTATTTTGCTTATTTCGACTTGTATAAGCTATTGGTTTTGAAAGGATACATTTATGACAGACTTGCTGTGGAGAAGTACCCCAACAGCCAAATGCTTGGTCATCGTGAAATTGTAGATGGGAAGGTATGTACATACATTTATTTTTTCTGATATTTTCCACAGTGTCATCAAAATTTTTATTTTGGAACAATTTAATTGAGGTTTAGAAAGGGTAAATGGTTTTGCTACTTCTTGAAGAAATTAGGGGAGTGGTGCCTTTTTTGGTAGTTACCAAAGAAAATTGGTTGGACCGTTGAAGGGGTACTTTTGGCATTCTTCAAGGAATTGCAAAAGGAGTGTTACATTGATATTTTTTTAAATAAATTGGGGTTGAGTGATACTTTTCCAATTTAATTTTATGAATTATGAGCTTTTAATATAGTTAACTTTCTTGTGCTTTATTAGGCAGGTGAATACATATGGCAAACTTACAAAGATGTATATGATATCGCTATGAAGCTTGGAACTTCGATGAGGAGCCTAGGAATCGAAAAGGTAAGAGCATTTTCACTATTTTGCCCACATAATTGATTTGCTTTAATTGATCTCTTGTTGAAACTTCTATCGAAATGAAAATGTGTATCTTTCATTTTGTTCTTAGGGAGGCCGTTGCGGTATTTATGGTGCTAATTGTCCCGAGTGGATCATGAGCATGGAGGTGCGTTTTCGTTCCTTGGATATATAATTTATTTCTTGGTACCTGTGCTATATTTACAGTACCAAGGAATGGTACTGCTGTTCTCAAGCACATTTGTCGGATTTTTTTTTTGTGGTTTTGGGTTTTATGAGTGTATTTGTGTTAGTTGAAAGTAGGGACTAAATGATGAAGCTTCATACCGGTACAAATTGGCTTGGGTGGCAGACTTTAGTTGACGCTACTTGTTCTATTATTGCAGGCTTGCAATGCTCACGGAATTTACTGTGTTCCTTTGTACGATACTCTTGGTATATTTTATTTACTTCTATTTATTTTTCAAGTTTTTGTATTCTGGATGTCACTGTCACAATACCAAATTAATGATTAATTTTTAAATTGTGTTACCAGGTGCCGGTGCTATAGAGTTCATTTTATGCCATGCAGAAGTTGAAATTGCATTTGCAGAGGAAAAGAAGATCGGAGAGGTACTACAAATTCAAAAGATGTCCTCTAATACTGTACATATGAAGTGTTCGACTAAATTATTGCTTTAAAATTTTCAGTTGCTCAAGACATTACCAGCTGCAACTGAGTTCTTGAAAAGTAAGTTATTCGTGCCAAATATCACAAGTGTTGATAAGTAAGCTAGTGGAATTGGATCCTTTGGTGCCAAATATTTTTTAAATGTCTTGTTTTTTTAAGGTGGCAGGCAATCACCTACTAATAAAATTTTCATTAACAACAACAACAACAAAAACCTAGTCCCAAACAAGTTGGGTTAGGCTACAAAAGAAACCCAATCACAATCATAAAATCAAGGTAAGTAGTAATAAAATAGTAATAAAAAAATAATAATAATAGTAATAGTAGTGGTAGTACTAATAGTAATAATGGTATCAATAGTAATAATACTAATACTAATTATATTATGCCTAACCTATATATTGTAAGGGTCAAAGTCCTAAGCTTATGTCCTTGATCCCAAATCACTAGTTCTATGACCTAAGGCCTATAATACTACCCCTAAACAATCCTTAACCAATATTTCCTAGGTCATGGTTCTAGTACGTGGATCGCTAACTTCCACGCGCTCCTGATTGAAGCCAACTCCTTGGATACATTCTACTCTTTCAAGTTCTTTTTTACTGCTTCGTTCCATGTCAATCATGGCCGACCTTTGCCTCTCCTTGTGTTTACGATACGCCTTATAATTCCAGTACACACCGGTGCCTCGGGATGCCTCCGTTGGAGATGTCCAAACCATCTCAAGCAATGTTGGACGAGCTTCCCTTCAATCGGTGCTACCCCAAGTCTGTCATGTATATCATCATTTCTAATGCAATCTCGTCCGTCTTGTATAGCCACAGCTCCACCACAACATATGCATCTCTGCTACACTTATCTTCTGGGCGTGTTGTCTTTTAGTAGCCCAAAATTATGCACAATACAACATCGCATGCCTGATATCCTCTAGAACTTGCTTTTGAGCTTTTGTGGGACTTTTCTGTCACATAGGATGCCAGATTCTTGTCGCCATTTGACCCACCCCGCTTGTATCCTATGGCTAACATCTTCATCAATCTCGCAATCACTTTGTAACATCGATCTCAAATATCGAAAGGTGTCCTTCCCAGGCACTACTTGTCCGGCCAAAGTGACATCTCCATCATCTGACCTAACACCGATGAACTCGCACCTCATATACTATCCTTCTAAGTCTAAAAAAATATTTACCGCGTACATCACAAAATTAGGTAAAGGTAAATTATCATTAAGTGGGATGCATATCCAGGCGTAGGTGTCACCATACTAGCGAGACATAAGAACTAGATACAAATAAGTGATTAGTAATTATTGTATTTTATTTATGTTTCAGCTATTGTTAGCTTTGGCAAGGTCAAACCTGAAGAAAGAGAAGAGGTAGAAAAGCATGGCTTGGCAATATATGAGTGGAGTGAGTTTTTGTTACTGGTATGTTCCAAGTCATTATAATATGTTTCCTTGTCAGTAAATATTAACTTATTCCCATTTTTTATAATACATAAAACCTGCCTGTGGGATCCCTTAAAATAACACCTAACTCCCAATTAAAACCCTCTCTTAGCCTCAGTTAAGGCTAAACAGTGCACTTAGTACTCGATCCAGTATAGTCTTGATTTAGTTTTATTAGCACTGGACCATCCTTTATTGCATATTACAGCTACTCATATGTTGTTATTTTCTTGTTTTCTCTAATTGTTTTTATAAATTTTAATCGCGCTTCTTTTCCTTTTCCTATAGGGAGGAGACAAACAGTATGATCTACCAGTGAAGGAGAAAGATGACATATGTACCATAATGTACACTAGTGGTACAACTGGTGATCCGAAGGGGGTTTTGATTTCTAACAGAAGCATTATATCTGTAATTTCTGGTATAACTCGATTGCTTGCATCTGTAAATGAAGCGGTTAGTACTCACACAGATAATTTATGTTATTTAGCCGTGTTGGTATAGCGCAGGTTCTGGTATATAATATCAGTATTGAACTTGGATGTACCAAGTATGGGTTCTAACACCCAATTTTATGGCCGAAAATATAGGAAATGCCCTAGTGTGCTTAATATTAGTCAGCAACTCAGCCATAGTGACACTATATACCATTTTAGGGTTGATGAATCATCAAGTCTTAGTCATATATTCCCTGTGCAACTTGATGTTATGTAATAATATGTGTTTTGTTTTGCATTTCTTTGTCCGATACAGTTTAATGCAGGTGATGTGTACATGTCATACTTACCACTAGCACATATTTTTGATCGGGTTGTTGAAGAGATATTCATTTACCATGGTGCTTCTATTGGCTTTTGGCGTGGGGTATGTTTTTCAGTGCTAATTTGATCATCTCATGTTTTAATGCATTTTTACTGGCATGTACACATGTCGCTGCCAAAAATAGAAATAATATTGCTGCTAGCCTGCTACCCATTTTATTTCAATATTTACCTTCCTTTTGGGGTTTGAGCATTACTGCATTAGGATTTAGTGAATTGTAGCTGATTCATAACCAGTAAAACTTTATACCGGCTTTTGGTAAATACAAGACATCAATTTTGTTTTCTTCAGTTTTGCATAAAAGGTCCTTGAAATTTAGTTAGTTCATGCATAGTATCTTGCTACCTTAATCGTAATGGTAATGTTTATAGGATATCATGTTATAATTATATTACTTCAGCTATACTTTAAATTACTTTAGTTCCATCTAAACTTGTAGTTTTGACAGGATGTTAAAGGATTAGTTGAAGACTTGGGCGTGCTAAAACCCACAATTTTCTGTGCTGTTCCCCGTGTATTGGATCGCATCTATTCAGGTTTTGTGATACCTTTCTGACTTTTTGTTAATAGACTAGCAAATAATTTTCAGTTTTGTTTGCATTTTTATTTTTTCCATGTTCCATTTATTAAAAAATTTACTTAATCCCTACCTCTTAGGTTTGCAAGCGAAAATCTCTGCGGGGGGTTTCCTGAAGAAGACTTTTTTTGGTATTGGTTATAACTAGTAAGTATTTGTATAATCTTTTGATTTACTCATTTCTGGATATGAAAAATAAAAAAATTCTGGTAGAAACATTTTATTATTATAAATTTAAACCAGAAGAATCCAAAACAAATGAACATAAAGAGAAACATTAAAAATCTTCAGCTGTATCCCATTCAAGTCTGCCATACACGAGCACCTCTAATAAATAGAACAATGCCAATCCTTTGTTTATTAATTGTGTTGGCTAAATTAATCATTTTTCCTTTTCTTTTAACTGCCAGTAAGAAAGGAAATATTTTTAATGGAGTCAAACAGGAGAATGCGGGTTTTGTATTTGACAAGTTTGTCTTTTCTCAGGTAATTTTTTTGGGAATTAGCTTTCTTAAATTCTGTTCCATCACTGTCTTTGCTTTTATTTGGTATTCTGTTTTTATTGTTTTACTGTCTTTATTATGATACTAGGTAAAACAAGGGTTAGGTGGGAGAGTACGGGTTATTATCTCTGGTGCAGCTCCTCTCGCAAAGCACGTGGAAGAGTTCATGCGTGTGGTGACATGTGCCCATGTTCTTCAAGGTTATGGTATGTATCAGGAAAAACTATGGTTGGCAAAATAGGTTGGCAAAATACAGGTAGTAAATAAATTACAAAGTTTGCTACTGCCTTTCTGACGTCTTGTTACATTTATTCAGGTTTGACAGAGACATGTGCGGCGTCAATGGTGTCGCTGCCAAACGAGATAGCGATGCTGGGTACTGTGGGCCCACCAGTGCCGAACATCGATGTGCGGCTTGAGTCAGTTCCTGAGATGGGTTACGATGCGCTCGGCGCCATCCCACGTGGTGAGGTTTGTATGCGTGGAGAGAGCCTCTTCTCAGGGTACTACAAGCGGGATGACCTCACCCAGGAGGTCCTTGTCGACGGCTGGTTTCACACTGGTATGTTCCTTTTTGTAATTAACAGATTGGTGCTGTTTTACTTTGCCTATGTCCTTATTTTCATCTCTGTTCTCTTGTACACCATAAAAATAAAAAGGAAAAACAAATAATATTGAAACAATAGAAATCATAACAGTTCCTATGATTATCTTGACATTGGAGAGCCATAAACATCTTTGTTCATGTGATTTTAGGTGATATCGGCGAATGGCAGCCTGATGGGGCTATGAAAATTATTGACAGAAAGAAAAACATATTCAAATTATCCCAAGGAGAGTATGTTGCTGTTGAAAATTTGGAGAACATTTATGGCAACCTTCCCGAAATCGATTCGGTACATCTTCATTTTTTTTTAATTATGTCTGTAGAATTCACATCTTCACTGAAGGAATCTTATTTTTGCACATTTGCATTTTGTGAAAGAAGATTTACGTATGTTAATAAAAACCTCTTATTTTTTTTGTCTTTTTCTTTGGCATAACATCATGGTGTAATTCTTTTTTTATAATAATTTTTCTATAATCAAATTACTTTTTTCTATTCAGATTTGGGTCTATGGAAATAGCTTCGAGTCATTTCTTGTTGCCGTGATCAATCCAAATATGCAAGCCATAGAAAATTGGGCCCAGTCAAATGGGGTAACGGGTGATTTCAAGGCACTTTGCGAAAATCCTAAAGTCAAAGAGTACATCTTAGGCCAAATAAAATCTTTTGCTAAAGAAAAGAAGGTATATTTTTTTTTTAAATCCCTGTTGGCCTTCAGTAATTACCCTTGTAGCTATGCTGGATCACCAAAAAAGGCATAAACACTCAGAGAGTCACTAGCACATGCAGAAAAGAAAAAAAGTATTTCATCTTCTTTTTTTTCGCGTATGTATTTGGTAGAATATTTGACACAAATCTTTTTGACATTTTCTAATCATGAAGTTTATGGTGAGCTTGGAATATATTAACAGTACTTGTCCTTCAAGAAATAATGAATGATGAAATTTGTACCATTGATGTTTGTCTGATGTTAACAGTACTTATTGTTTGTTTGATGTTGTTGGCACAGTTGAAAGGTTTCGAGGTCATAAAAGCAATCCATCTTGAGCCGGTGCCATTTGATCTGGAGCGTGACCTGCTGACACCAACATACAAAAAGAAACGGCCTCAACTTTTAAAATATTATCAGGTATGAAGAGCAGTATTCCTGACAACATAATGACTACGTTGCTTCTAGGATCTAATTGTTAAGTATTTTAATTTGTTTCTCTCTGATTTTTATCAGGATATCATCAATGGACTTTACCAGAGTAACAAATGAGTGGTTCGGTACAGTGCCAGCTTTCAATTGAAGGTTTAGGTTGTACTGTTTTTACTTTTGTTACTATCTATCATCCACTACCATGCCACTGTCACCTGTAAAATTTTGGGGTTTCATACAAATATGTCAAGGTGTTGTATTATGATAGACTGGAGCACTTCTCAGTACTTTCTGTCTATTGGATTCTCAGAGATGTAATAGTGATTCATAGATAAAAATCTGGGGGCTTTTGACCCCATCCTTTTATAATGAATAACAAAGTGATTCCACAGTAATTTAGAAAGCTGTAGCAGTTGCTGATGCCAATCCATTGAATGTTTCCATACCACCCTCTACTACAATGTTTGACATTTATTGTTACTAAATTTACTGATTTACTTCATCGATCTACCGCGGGCCGTTTAAGGGTATAGATTTTAGAAAAGCAGTTTTGACTTCATGCAGCACATAGGTTATAACCAAAACAGTACTGCATATGATTTTTGAGCTGCATGAAGCCAAAACTGTTACGTTAAAATATAATATCCCCGATTTACCTCATTAGTTAATAAGGCGATATGCTCGTCAAAAAAAAATTGTGTGCCTGTGAAAACTTTAATTATTTTTCTATTTCCCAACCATAACTTATTACACGATATTTATTAGTTTCATCCAAACTCGGAAAGATTTTTATGTTTTTCCAGCCAATCTAAGCATTATCACTCATGTCTTGCTTGTTTATCTAGTTAGACTAATTTAAATAATGATAGAAATAGGGTGTTGTTAAAACTCATTAAATTTGTTGAACCGATCTACTTCACGAGTAATACGTGTATATGCAATCTTTTCAAATTATCGAACTCATTTAGTACGAAGTTAAGTGGTCAAAATGTTGTCAAATAATAAAAAATAAATATATTAAAATAATTCATAAACTTTCATTTTTTTAACGCTCAACTTTGTACTGAATAATTTTAAAATTTTGTAAATTTTGCATTTACATGTATCGCTCCTAAATTATAATTGGCTGGAGAAAGTTAATTTCTTTTAGTTCCGTTTTTCTGTGAATTTTTCCTTTTTTATTTTCCTCTTCTTTTTTGAATAATTTCCCGTGGAAGACTTTTTTTTTTTTTGCTTTGTTTAGATCCGGTACACATGGTCCATAAAAATGAGGTTGTAAAGGGATTTTGTGGACCAAACTAATTAGCTAAGGGTATGTTTGATTGCAAAATAAGAATAATTAGAACAGTCAAATTAAAAATAGTTATTTTTTGCCTTATTAGAATAGTCAAATCTCAAAATTCTTAGAAATAGCCTATTCTAATAAGACAAAAAGTTTGGATTTACTATTCTAGCTATTCTAATCCAACTAAACACCGAATAGGCTATTCCGAATAATCTAACTCCAAAAATAGTATATTATAAATCCAACCAAACATACCCTAATGGTAAATTTTCAAAAGGTAGAGGGACAACATCCGATTTAATTAGAGAGACTGAGAGAGTAACACTCTGATTGAAAAGAAATTTTTTTTGCGCAAACGAGAATTGGAAAGAGAATTGACGCTATTGGCATGATTGGAATAGAGCAACGAAATAGAAAAAAAAAAGATTTGATGCGATTTAGAGGCGTCCAAATCGCGTAGAGAAATCCAACCCAAAAGCAAGAGATTTTGTGAGAATTCCTTCTGCATAGGTGAAGTGTCGATTTTACCTCTTCTTCACCGTTTCACTGTCAAGAGAGGAGGCGTCGATCCAACAGTTTAGATGTCCGGTGAAACTCTGATGAGGCGATATTTTTCTCCTTCTCCTTTTTGTTTCCTTTTATCCGTCTTTATCTGTCTCCTTCTCTATTGTATAAAATTTTTCAAATCCTAGACGATGGCAATTGAGTAATTTTAGCCAATATCCATGATTTATTGAAGTGGATGTATATTGAATTTTTTTTATTTTATCAACAAATTTTGATCAACAAAATTCAATTCATTATTAATTCTTTTCATCTCTTTTTTATTGAATTGAAGTCTATTCTTATTGGTATTTATTCCGATCAGAGCATAAGCCGGTTTTTTTATTAATCGAAATTAAATTAAATAAATATCGAAAAGGGGGAACGATTTCGGATTTTTTCGAAATCTAAGAAGAACGATTACATTGTTAACGTCCTTACGGACGGTGACATTGTCCACGTCCATATTAATCATGCCATTAGTCTTAACCCTTAACCCAAACGGAGTCCGAAGAAAAATAAAATAAAAATGACGGACGGTGACAAAATTCACATCCCTGTGGACGGTGACAAAATTCACGTCCCTGGGGACGGTGACAAAATCCACATCCTTCAATCCTATTAAACCCAACGCCAAAACAGATTCTATGTTCGTAAAGTTTCCTTGATTTCATTTTTCATTCGAAGCACTCAGAGAAGACTAAGACGCATCCTTCAGGAGAAAAAATCATCAGATTCTAAAACTAAGGTATCTCAATTTAATTTATATTTAATTTGTAGTTAGCCAGTAGAATAAATATTTGCTTCTATTAATTTATTTGATAAAGATTGTAATAATTATATATATCTTATGAAAATTATCTACTTGTTAAAATTTGTTATATTTGTTATTTGACATAATTTATATTCTCTAGATTATTTATTTTGTAAGAATTGTAATTTTATGAAAACAAATTTAAAAAAATATATGTTAAAAAAATTATACGTGATTTATTCATTTATTTTGTAAGAATTGTAAAAATTGTAATTTGAAACAATAAATTATACGTGATTTATTCATTATTTAAATGATACGTTAAAAAAATTATACGTGATTTATTCATTATTTAAATGATACGTTAAAAAATTTATACATGATTTATTCATTTATTTTGTAAGAATTGTAAAAATTGTAATTTGAAACAATAAATTATACGTGATTTATTCATTATTTAAATGATACGTTAAAAAAATTATACGTGATTTATTAATTTATTTTGTAAGAATTGTAAGAATTGTAATTTGGAACAATAAATTATACGTGATTTATTTATTATTTTGTAGGCTATTGATAAAAAAAAATCATGTTAATATTGAGGATTCATTTTGGCGGTGAAATACAATACGGTAAAAGTGGAGTACAGTATAGTACTAGCTCTCAATTCGCATTGAGCATAACTGGTGAACAATCTTGGTATGATGTGAAAGGTGAAATTTATCGACAACTTGGATATTCCGAAAGTGAGTACAACCTGAAAGCACATGCACGGGTTAATGTTGGTACAACAACCAACCGTTATTATGAGAGCATAGAAATCGTGTGCGATCAGACTTGGAGAGGTATTTATAACCAAAGTATGCTTGCTCAGACTCAGTATTCTTTTGTTGATTTATACATTGAATTGATACCGGAGACACAACGAGAACCTCGACAGACCCAATATGGTGCTAACGATGCGGGTCCCAGCCATTTTGAACCCTATCAGACACAACAAACACCGAGACAAGACCTTTATCTCCATCTGACACAACCAGAACCTCGGCAGACCCAATATAGTGATAACTATGCGGGTCCCAGTCACTTCCAACCCCATCAAACACAACAAACACAGAGGCGAGACCTTTATCTGGATTCTTATCCAGATATGAACAATTTGTCACCGACTGTTCAGACAGAATACAATAATCAGTACAGTCCATGGGCTGATCCGTCGGAGGTCAGTGGTTCTTATTCTGAACGCAATAATGAGTACAATCCATGGGTTGATCCGCCTGATGCACGCGATCTCATCTCTGTATTCTGGGATGGGATTATCAAGACCCTCTATGCACCGTTTTCCCAGAAAGATATTGAAAATGCAGTGATTCTGGAACCAATGTCGATATGGCAATATCTCAATGTCGCTCCAATACCCGGTTGGAACAACCAAGTGGGTCTGCTGGATTAGATGCCTCATCAACATAATTTATGTGCACATCGTACCAATTTCCTCGTCCCGACAAGGCACTATGTACAATTTTGTGTAATCGGCGTACCTCATCCTCTGCAAGCGGGAGTGGTGGTGGGATGACCTGTGAAAATTCGAATTGCCTCTTCACACGATCTGGATAATGATGCTCAATTATCCAAAAGTGTACAAGTGGCACACGGGCTAGCAATAAGCCGCTTTCATCATAGACTCGCAACGGGAGCGCATTCGGGACCTCAGCTAACATCCCTCTGTAAGGTTCCCAAATTACCATGTAATCCTCTAGCTTTATAAATACCTCTCCAAGTCTGATCGCACACGATTTCTATGCTCTCATAATAACGGTTGGTTGTTGTACCAACATTAACCCGTGCATGTGCTTTCAGGTTGTACTCACTTTCGGAATATCCAAGTTGTCGATAAATTTCACCTTTCACATCATACCAAGATTGTTCACCAGTTACGCTCAATGCGAATTGAGAACTAGTACTATACTGTACTCCACTTTTACCATATTGTATTTCACCGCCAAAATGAATCCTTAATATTAACATGATTTTTTTTTATCAATAGCCTACAAAATAATAAATAAATCACGTATAATTTATTGTTTCAAATTATAATTCTTACAATTCTTACAAAATAAATGAATAAATCACGTATAATTTTTTTAACGTATCATTTAAATAATGAATAAATCACGTATAATTTATTGTTTCAAATTATAATTTTTACAATTCTTACAAAATAAATGAATAAATCATGTATAAATTTTTTAACGTATCATTTAAATAATGAATAAATCACGTATAATTTTTTTAACGTATCATTTAAATAATGAATAAATCACGTATAATTTATTGTTTCAAATTACAATTTTTACAATTCTTACAAAATAAATGAATAAATCACGTATAATTTTTTTAACATATACTTTTTTAAATTTGTTTTCATAAAATTACAATTCTTACAAAATAAATAATCTAGAGAATATAAATTATGTCAAATAACAAATATAACAAATTTTAACAAGTAGATAATTTTCATAAGATATATATAATTACTACAATCTTTATCAAATAAATTAATAGAAGCAAATATTTATTCTACTGGCTAACTACAAATTAAATATAAATTAAATTGAGATACCTTAGTTTTAGAATCTGATGATTTTTTCTCCTGAAGGATGCGTCTTAGTCTTCTCTGAGTGCTTCGAATGAAAAATGAAATCAAGGAAACTTTACGAACATAGAATCTGTTTTGGCGTTGGGTTTAATAGGATTGAAGGATGTGGATTTTGTCACCGTCCCTAGGGACGTGAATTTTGTCACCGTCCACAGGGATGTGAATTTTGTCACCGTCCGTTATTTATTTTTTTTTTTTCTTCGGACTCCGTTTGGGTTAAGGGTTAAGACTAATGGCATGATTAATATGGACGTGAACAATGTCACCGTTCGTAAGGACGTTAACAATGTAATCGTTCTTCTTAGATTTCGAAAAAATCCGAAATCGTTCCCCCTTTTCGATATTTATTTAATTTAATTTCGATTAATAAAAAAACCGGGAGCATAAGTGTGTACCTCCTCTTTCTTGAAAAGTGTGCCTTTTGTCTTTTTTTTTTTTCTTTTTTTTTTGAACCGGTTTTTACATTGGATTGGTTCAATTGTTTTTCAATACAATCTGTCAATGTTATCGGTTCAACCAGCTTTCACTGATCTAATAACATAACTGATCTTTTAAGAGAACCAAACTGCATAGGTGATGGTTCTGATAATTTTCGGTCCAACTGTCCGATCCGATCTGGTTCTCATAACACTGAAAAACTAAAAAAAAAGTTTGTGCAGACTCTTTTTATTTTTCCTTTTGGTTGAACAAGTACGACGCGGAGGAGTGAAAGCTTTAAACAACAGTATATGATTCATGGATTTGAATGACTGAATATGCTATTATTTTAAGAAAAATAACAACACCGTGCTCTCTCACCTTTGGAAATTTTTTATCTGTAAAAATTATAAAAGTCTGATCAACACAAATAGAAATAGTACTTTGATTGCAACAAATATAGTAAGATCGGAGTCAGTGATTCCGATCCATGAATTTTTTTTTTTAACTGCACAGAGAATTTGCAAAAAAAAAAAAAAATATTATGGATGGGAATCACTGACTCCAATCCATAAAAAAATTGATTTTTTGTGGCACAAAACTCTTGTATCTATAAAAAAACAATAGTAACAGATATTTTTGTGCCGCAGAAAATCAACAAATTTATGGATCAGAATCACAGTTCACGATCCATAATATTTTTTTTTTTTTTGCAAATTCTCTGTGAATTAAAAAAAAAAATTCATGGATCGGAATCACTGACTCCGATCTTGCTATATTTGTTACAATTAAGGTACTCTTTCTATTTGTGTTGATCATAATTTTATAGTTTCTATTGATAAAAAATTTACCTCACCTTTCTCTATTTTTCTCTTCAAAAGAGGAGAGACGAGAGAGACGAGAGAGAGAGAGAGGAGAGCAGAGAATAACAAAAATTTGGAAAACAACGGATCTGATTTCGTAATTTGCATATGATGAACGTAATTGATTCTATTATGCACTGCATATCAATTTTGGAATTCTCGAAAGAATTATATTTAATTCTCGAAAGATTTATACTAACACGTTATTACATTTCTTTTCTTGATTAAAATTCTCGAAAGAATTATATTTAATTTGTTAATTTTGGAATTTTATTCAGATTTCATCTACGTATACTATTGCATATGTATATGCACCAGAGTCCAGAGAGAATCGTTTGTATATTCAAAATTGTGTTGTTAAAAAATGAAAAAGGATATCGTCTCGAGTGAGGGCGTATTCTCTGTGATAAATTTTGAATTTGTCTGAAACCATAGCTTTTAACTTAATACAGGTCTATTTAAAATTCATGAGCATTTTTTTTTTGAAACTCTGATAGAGGCTATAAGAAATATTTACAACAGGTAAAGCAACCTACTAATTAACTACACTTCTTCTTCTATTCGAGCCTCACAGTAAACAACCAATAAAAAACACAGAAACCACATACAAATATCAGAAATTGTCAAACAAACTAGAGCCACATCAGGGCTTCCCGCCTTGCATTTTCAGCCGCAAACCTTGGATCAGTACCCTTTCCTTCGAAAATTATATTGCTCCTATTTCTCCAAATGAATTTTAATAGAGGACTTACATTCACGTTTTGAATGTACAACCTCGTATACGGAGAGTGTTGTCTTTTGTCACTAAATTAAGAGTTGGTTCTCTTAGCGGTACATAATTTGTTGGACTATTTCAATATCCATAGTCATCTCAAAATTAATTTGGTATCTATTCAGAACGGGATGAGGTTTGGTCCAAATGGCTTTGGACCGGACACTGTTCAAAGTCTCTAAAAATCGCATGATTAAAGTCTGAACCGTTCAACATGATTTTCATATTAAAATGTGCTCAGAGACCAAATTTTATATATTTTTAAAAAAAATTACTATTTTTTTTCGATACGTACAAAATCACTATTTTGGGACCGTTCAGAAACAGTGATGTTGTACGTATCTAAAAAAATGGTAAACAATTTCCAAAAAAAATATAAAATTTGATCTCTGAGCACATTTTAATATGAAAATCATATTGAGCGGTTCGGATCGACTGTTCGGACTTTAATCGTACGATTTTTAGAAGCTTTGGACGGTGTCCGGTCCAAAGCCATTTGGACCAAATCTTATTCCATTCAGAGCATAGAGAGTTTTGCTTTGAGATTCGTGTCAGATTAAAATGAACGACTCATATGATATCTCATTCTACACAACCAGATATTGCACCGGATCCAAATTTATTGCAAGCATACTACTTGGTGATCTCAGTTCATCCATGGGCAAATCTTAATGCAATTGAAAGGGTGTCTATTTATAATTCACATCCTCTGAGATATCTCATATTTTGCGTGACTTTTTGGAAAATCTCAACCGTTCAAATATGTTCTGCATAAATCTCAAAGCTCAAATAATACTGGCTCCTGCGCTATCCAAATAGGCACCGGACATGTCAGTCACACAAAATATGAGATATCTCAAAGGATACGCACTCACTTATTTATTCCTATATTTTTTTAGTTATATATATATAGAGAGAGAGAGTCCGACTATGGTGAGACGTGGAGTAAAACACGCTATATCTTCATTCCAAAGTTCAAATAGCCGATCCGGACAGCTCAACATGTTATCTATATTGAAATGTGCTTGGAGACCAAATTTTATATTTTTTTTGGAATATTTTAGTATTTATTAACTCACTTTGAAAATTGCCGATCCATTGTGAACAGTAAAAAACAGTAATTTTTTTTTATATAATCGGATCAGCGATTTTCAAAGTGGCTTAATAAATAATAAAAAATTCCAAAAAATGAAAAATTTGGTCTCCGAGCACATTTCAATATGGAGAACATGTTGAGCAGTTCGGATCGGCTATTTGAACTTTGAAAATAAAGATATAGTGCTATAAAGTAAAAAATTATTTTACTCCATGAAGCACAATAGCCCAATTCTCTCTCTCTCTATATATATATATATATTGAAGTTTAATACCTTTTGTGTTTCTATATAGTTCAATAAATGATCAAATATATACTTGTAACATAGTGATTAGAATTTCACACTACAGTTGTGGAAACTTCCATAAATCATATTTATCACACGTTAAATATTTTTACATTTTACGTTTTAAAGTCTACAATCTAAATTTTGCAGTTCAGCTACTGAGATTACCTACCATGAAAAGATAGCTATTTTTTTTTTTTTAAAAAGGCCCAAGTCCGTTTCAATATATGAAACATAGAGTCTTACAAACTGAGCACCAAATAAACCAGCATGATAATGAGGTAAACATCACCTCTAAACCAAAATAGCTGGAGGCATACATGCTCGACAATCCTAGATCAAAAGCCAACGCATGGCTTGAAGAAAATAACCAAAATTCTAGATATAGAGCCACTACAGGGCTAATTAACAAAACAAAAACTTAGATATAGCGCCACACACAGGGCAAATGTAACAAAATAGAACTAGTAGCAGATAGCTTTAAGCCACTCCTCGGAGTCCCAGTCCACAGCAATCGGGTCAGCCGGGTTAGACACCTGGGATCTGCATCTGCTGCGATTCTTCACCCATGAACAGTGACTTGCGATTTCTGCTTTTCCAAATCCAACCGTTGAATTGTTTTGAGATTTGTGCAAGGAAAAATGAGCTGCTTTGAGATACGTGCACGAAATTATTGAACGGTCAGATTTAGAAAAACAGAGATTTTAGAGTTACTGTTCACACTCTTCGGATCGCAGCAGATGTGATTCCTACACACCTGTAGTGGCACTTCATCCAAATCCTGTGTCAGCCACTTGTTAGCCGCCTCCTTGATGTCCATAGACAGCTTACATGTCCAGTAAATAACAGTGGAAATAATAATGAGAATCACATTACGACATGTAGGGCTGCATAAAATATTCGTAATTCGTGATTTGATTCAAGTTTGATTCGAAAAAGTTCGTAAAAAATTCGATTCGAAATAGTTCGAAATTAATTCAAACCAAACTCAAATTGAACCTGGTTCATTTGAAATAGGTTCGCAAACTATTCTAGTTTGAATCTCAAAGTAACGTGAACCGTTGATTTCCACTAATGACTTACGTTCGCTGATGACTTAAAAGATAAAACATAAGGCTGCCTAGTTATAGGTCATAACTCGTAAGTCGTTATTTTTGCTCTTAGTTCTGAAATCCTAAACGACTTTCACATCTCGCTCTCGGTGACTACGATTACTATTTTTTGTCGTAAAAAAATTCGTAAAAGATTCGAAATTGAGTTCGTAAAAAATTCGATTCGAAATTAATTCAAACCAAACTAAGTTCGAAATTAATTCAAACCAAATTCAAACTAAGGTAAGTTCGATTTAGTTCGATTCGTTTGCAGGACTAGCTACGTCGACATGAATGAAAAAGATAGCTATTGACTAAACAACAAAGACAAAAAAAAATAGTTTCTAGGTAGCAATAGTACAAAATACAATTTCAATCTAAAAGTGGTTATGTCCATTCTTCATCCACTAAATTAAATGTTGGTTGTAGCGTCAAATTCAAAAACATAACTATCCAATTTATGTGTCGTAAATGCCAACTTGCTTATGTCAGTTGAAACTTGGCAGCAACGCTAGCATAGTACAATAATTCTTTCATTATGTACCTCTGAATGCCAAAAAGAAAACTTTAATGGGCAATTAAAGTGCATTAGGTAACATATTTTTTTATTTTTTTATTTTATTGAAAAGTAACATATTTATGGAGCTGGAAAAATATAATTTTCATGGTTTTTTTTAGGCTTTTAGAACATGTTTGTAAAGACATCTCTCAATTACGTAGTTATTTTTTTACTTTTTGGATATTTTATAGTAATAAATTTAAAATTGGAAAATAATTACCGACATCTGGAACCTTGAATTAAAATATAATACTAATGATATGATAAGAATTTAATTGTATGATATAAATAGTATCCCAAATGTATAGGCAACATATTTGCTTGTGTTAGTTGTACTATTTAGGCACCACCGTCAAATTTAATTATTTGTTCGAAGAGATGTTGAAAAATTATACGGATTTTTTTTTCCTTTTTTCTAAAAAGAAACTTAACTATGGGTTGATGCAAGCATAGCAAAATCAATTAAATCCTTTTATAAATTGAGCGAGGAAAATGCATCCAGTTTTTTATTTTATTATTTGCGCAATTAATAATATGTGTGTAGCAGACTACAACATGGTTGCAATATTTGACTGCGACCTCGGCAGCAAAATATAATGGGGCAATTTCATGTTTCCTCCTCAAAAATTTTGAAATTAAGCATTTTCTCTTCTAAAATTCATAATATCATATTTACCATTCTAAAGTTTAAAAACTCACAAATTTATCAAATTTATTAATTTCTCTAATGAAACTCATTTTAAATTTATAAATTACCCATTTTATCTTTTCTTCATCATTTTTTTCCTCTTTTTATCCAATTTAAGCCACATTGCTCACAGATTTTAAGAAAATCATGCTAGAATGCCGAAATTTTTATTAATATACAAAAGAAATAATAAATTTAACAATCTATACAATTTATTTATAAAATTCACTGGATGCATTTTCCTCGCTGTCATTACAAAAAGGGTTTAAACCGATGACATTATCATCGGTTCTAAGTTTTATTTAATCTGAGTCTTTCATTGTTTCAAAAAGTGTGCAGAAAGCATCAAAAATCGTGCTTGGTTTAAACTGATGACATTGTCATCGGTTCTAGCTTCTGAAACCGATAACAATGTCATTGGTTTGGATAGATTGTGAATTCCATAAAAAAAATTATATAGATTGATAAATTTATTATTTCTTTTGTATATTAATAAAAATTTTGGGGTAGAATGACTCATTGAAGCTATCCGATCTCATTCTATGCGGCCCCACTAGCCAACATACCCTTGCAAAATCGCATGTGAAAGCCATATGAGATACCTTCCTCCATTGCCACCACAAATCGGATCAACTGTTAGGAACCTGCGCTTCATTATGAACCCCAGAGATAAGGCACCATGAATTAATTTCCAGAAAAAATAAGGTAGAATCACATATAATTAAGTGGTTAATTTATTGTCTTTCGTATGAAATTGAAAAGTCAGTATTTCGAAACTTGGGATTTCTCTGGGAACGAAGAGAAAGGAGAAAATGAAGATATTGAGAAAGGGTAAAATGGATATTTAATAAATTTAAAATGAGTTTTATTAGAAAAAACAATAAATCGGGTAAGTTTGTAAGTCTTTTATTTTAGAAGGATAAATATGATATTATGAATTTTAGAGAGAAATAGATAATTTCAAAATTTTTGAGGGAGATACATGAAATTTTCATAATTTAAAATTAGAAAGCGAATGTATACCACTATCGTACAGGACTTGAGAGTAGGTCCGATGTTCATCGGACCTACTCTATTTAACAGGTTCAATCACTGTTAAATATACTTCAAGATTTGTGCGAAATATTTAAATTTAGTACATGTTTGCTTTGATTTTTGTGCACACAGATCTTAAGATGAATTAAACAGTCACGGAGCTCGTTCAACCTAAAAGAAAATCCGATGGGCATCGGACCCAATCCGTCCTCATCGCACAGAATTCACATTAATGCATCTTGTTTATAAACAATGGGACGAAAACAATACCCACGGGTTTCTAAACACCTGTATAAGTGGAAGGAGTTGGGATCCTTTTTTTTTTTTTTTTTGATTGTTTAAAGCCCGTAGGCCGGAGTTGGGATCCTCGCCTTAGCCTTTATTGGTCTGTACTCTGTAGTCTGTACCAGACTACCAGCACATGTCAATGCAGCCCCTGCTGTGCCACGAAGTAACTCAAATTTTTAGTTTTCATCAGGTGTCTGATGATTGGACACGAATCTGCTGCAATTTTTTACTCATAAATATTATTCTACAATTTTTGATTTTCTAAATTCAACTGTTGAATTGTCTTGAGATTCATGCAATGAAAAATTAAATGTTTTGAGATACGTGCATATAAATTATTAGACGATTGAATTTGGAAAAACAAATATTTTAGAATTATTGTTCATCTTTTTAAAATCGCAGCAGATGTAAATTCCTGATGATTTGATCCAGATCAATTCAGTCTGGGGTGGAATGCAAGAAGCATTTTAACAGAATTAGATTGGACTGTCTGGATCTAAACTCAAAATTTGAGTTATTTTAGGTGATATGAATTCAAGTGGGAACGGAGTTTTCAACGGACAATCAGATTAAATTGATTTTAACTACTCTATAAATTTAAACCTTCTTTACAAATTTTAACGCAAATTGAACAATTTCGACATGACATCACACGGGTATTTTGATTCTGATCCAATATCCATGCAAGGAGCGCCCATCCGTTATAATTAATTATTTTATTGGATCATTCTCCTACTTGAATCACCAGCAGCACTAATTTTGAATTCATCTAAT
>CAXKVW010000998.1:10000-12500 GCA_964058825.1 Carex arenaria
GGCTACTTCGTGCTACATTTCGGCTACTTCGGGCACTTTCAGCTACTTCGGGCCATTTTTCGGCTACCTCGGGCAATTTTTCAGCTACTTCGGCCACTTTTCGGCTACTTCGGGTCCTTTTTCGGCTACTTCGGGCACTTTCGGCTACTTCGGGCCATTTTTCAGCTATCTCAGGCAATTTTTCGGCTACTTCGGGCACCTATCGGCTACTTCGGGCACTTTTCGGCTACTTTCGGCTACTTCGGGTCATTTTACGGCTACTTCGGGTCATTTTTCGTCTACTTCGGGCCATGTACACTCCCGTGCGTGTACCTCAGGGGCCATGTACACCACCCGGCATGCACATGGAGGGGCACCCTTTCCGAAAATCCTTGCCCCCTAATAGGGAATATGCATTTTGGGTCTCCAGCCACGCCCAGGGTTACCACCCCCTGGAAATCCCCCAGGTTTCCCCCCCATTTTACTTAGAAGTGCTAACGCTAAGGGCGCTACTGCACCAACGCTACTTCGGGCCATTTTTCGGCTACTTCGGGCCATTTTTCGGCTACTTCGGGCTACTTTTCAGCTACTTCGGGCCATTTTCCGGCTACTTCGGGCACTTTCGGCTACTTCGGGCCATTTTTCGGCTACTTCGGGCACTTTTCGGCTACTTCGGGCCACTTTTCGGCTACTTCGGGCTACTTTTCGGCTACTTTGGGATACTTTCAGGCTACTTCGGGGCATTTTCCGGCTACTTCGGGCACTTTCCGCTACCTCAAGCACTTTCCGCTACTTCGGGTCATTTTTCGGCTACTTCGGGCCAATTTTCGGCTACTTCGGGCCATTTTCGGCTACTTCGGGCCTTTTTTCGGCTACTTCGGCTACATTTTGGCTACATTTTGGCTACTTCGGGCTACATTTCGGCTACTTCGGCTACATTTGGGCTACTTCGGCTACATTTTAGCTACTTCGGGGTACATTTCAGCTAATTCGGGGCCATTTTTCGGCTACTTCGGGGCAATTTTCGGCTACTTCGGGCCAATTTTCGGCTACTTCGGCTACATTTTGGC
The DNA here is from genome assembly GCA_964058825.1 of Carex arenaria. Classification (NCBI taxonomy): domain Eukaryota; kingdom Viridiplantae; phylum Streptophyta; class Magnoliopsida; order Poales; family Cyperaceae; genus Carex; species Carex arenaria. Next base: position 11,050 of record CAXKVW010000998.1, read on the forward strand.
TACTTCGTGCTACATTTCGGCTACTTCGGGCACTTTCAGCTACGTCAAGTCATTTTTCGGCTACTTCGGGCCATTTTTCGGCTACTTCGGGCAATTTTGGGCTACTTCGGGCCATTTTTCGGCTACTTCGGGCCATTTTCCGTCTACTACGGGCACTTTCGGCTACTTCGGGTCATTTTTCGGCTACTTCGGGCACTTTTCGACTATTTTGGGCCATTTTTCGGCTACTTCGGGCTACCTTTCGGCTACTTCGGGCCATTTTCCGGCTACTTCGGGCACTTTCAGCTACTTCGGGCCATTTTTCGGCTACTTCGGGCCATTTTTCGGCTACTTCGGCTACATTTTGGCTACTTCGGCTACATTTTGGCTACTTCGGGCTACATTTCGGCTACTTCGGGGACTTTCGGCTACTTCGGGCCATTTTTTTGCTACGTCAGGGACTTTCGGCTACTTCGGGCTATTTTTCGGCTACTTCGGGCCATTTTTCGGCTACTTCGGGGCAATGTTCGGCTACTTCGGAGCAATTTTCGGCTACTTCGGGCAATTTTGGGCTACTTCGGGCCATTTTTCGGCTACTTCGGGCCATTTTCCGTCTACTACGGGCACTTTCGGCTACTTCGGGTCATTTTTCGGCTACTTCGGGCAATTTTCGGCTACTTCGGGCCATTTTTCGGCTACTTCGGGCTACTTCTCGGCTACTTCGGGCACTTTTCGGCTACTTCGGGCCATTTTTCGGCTACTTCGGGCTACTTTTCGGCTACTTCGATCCATTTTTCGGCTACTTTGGGCACTTTCAGCTACTTCGGGCACTTTCGGCTACTTCGGGTCATTTTTCGGCTACTTCGGGCCATTTTTCGGCTACTTCGGCTACATTTCGGCTACTTCGGCTACATTTCGGCTACTTCGGGCTACATTTCGGCTACTTCGGGGACTTTTGGCTACTTCTGGCCATTTTTTTGCTACGTCGGGGACTTTCGGCTACTTCGGGCCATTTTCGGCTACTTCGGGCCAATTTTCGGCTAGTTCGGCTACATTTCGGCTAGTTCGGGCTACATTTCGGCTACTTCGGGCTACATTTCGGCTACTTTGGGCCATGTACACTCCCATTTGTGCACATGAGGGGGCACCCTTCTTGAAAATCTTGCCCCCCTAATAGGGAATATGCATTTTTAGGCTCTAGCCACCCCTTGGGTTACCACCCCCTCCAAATCCCCCATGTTAAAATAAGGGTGTTGAACTATTTTTTTACCCGATTTTTCGACCGGTTTCACTTCTTATCCAATTTTTTTTTTAAATTTCAAATTTTTTCAAAATTTCAAATTTTTTCGAATTTCAAATTTTTTCGGAAATCAATTTTTTTCAAATTTCAATTTTTTTCTAATTTCAAAATTTTTCAAATTTCAAAATTTTTAATTTTTTCGTGGCAACCCCGGCTCGGACTCCCGCTGCAC
>CAXKVW010000998.1:22500-25000 GCA_964058825.1 Carex arenaria
GCGCTACTGCACCAACGCTACTTCGGGCCATTTTTCGGCTACTTCGGGCCATTTTTCGGCTACTTCGGGCTACTTTTCAGCTACTTCGGGCCATTTTCCGGCTACTTCGGGCACTTTCGGCTACTTCGGGCCATTTTTCGGCTACTTCGGGCACTTTTCGGCTACTTCGGGCCACTTTTCGGCTACTTCGGGCTACTTTTCGGCTACTTTGGGATACTTTCAGGCTACTTCGGGGCATTTTCCGGCTACTTCGGGCACTTTCCGCTACCTCAAGCACTTTCCGCTACTTCGGGTCATTTTTCGGCTACTTCGGGCCAATTTTCGGCTACTTCGGGCCATTTTCGGCTACTTCGGGCCTTTTTTCGGCTACTTCGGCTACATTTTGGCTACATTTTGGCTACTTCGGGCTACATTTCGGCTACTTCAGCTACATTTGGGCTACTTCGGCTACATTTTAGCTACTTCGGGGTACATTTCAGCTAATTCGGGGCCATTTTTCGGCTACTTCGGGGCAATTTTCGGCTACTTCGGGCCAATTTTCGGCTACTTCGGCTACATTTTGGCTACTTCGTGCTACATTTCGGCTACTTCGGGCACTTTCAGCTACGTCAAGTCATTTTTCGGCTACTTCGGGCCATTTTTCGGCTACTTCGGGCAATTTTGGGCTACTTCGGGCCATTTTTCGGCTACTTCGGGCCATTTTCCGTCTACTACGGGCACTTTCGGCTACTTCGGGTCATTTTTCGGCTACTTCGGGCACTTTTCGACTATTTTGGGCCATTTTTCGGCTACTTCGGGCTACCTTTCGGCTACTTCGGGCCATTTTCCGGCTACTTCGGGCACTTTCCGCTACTTCGGGCCATTTTTCGGCTACTTCGGGCCATTTTTCGGCTACTTCGGCTACATTTTGGCTACTTCGGCTACATTTTGGCTACTTCGGGCTACATTTCGGCTACTTCGGGGACTTTCGGCTACTTCGGGCCATTTTTTTGCTACGTCAGGGACTTTCGGCTACTTCGGGCTATTTTTCGGCTACTTCGGGCCATTTTTCGGCTACTTCGGGGCAATGTTCGGCTACTTCGGAGCAATTTTCGGCTACTTCGGGCAATTTTGGGCTACTTCGGGCCATTTTTCGGCTACTTCGGGCCATTTTCCGTCTACTACGGGCACTTTCGGCTACTTCGGGTCATTTTTCGGCTACTGCGGGCACTTTTCGACTATTTTGGGCCATTTTTCGGCTACTTCGGGCAATTTTCGGCTACTTCGGGCCATTTTTCGGCTACTTCGGGCTACTTCTCGGCTACTTCGGGCACTTTTCGGCTACTTCGGGCCATTTTTCGGCTACTTCGGGCTACTTTTCGGCTACTTCGATCCATTTTTCGGCTACTTTGGGCACTTTCAGCTACTTCGGGCACTTTCGGCTACTTCGGGTCATTTTTCGGCTACTTCGGGCCATTTTTCGGCTACTTCGGCTACATTTCGGCTACTTCGGCTACATTTCGGCTACTTCGGGCTACATTTCGGCTACTTCGGGGACTTTTGGCTACTTCTGGCCATTTTTTTGCTACGTCGGGGACTTTCGGCTACTTCGGGCCATTTTCGGCTACTTCGGGCCAATTTTCGGCTAGTTCGGCTACATTTCGGCTAGTTCGGGCTACATTTCGGCTACTTCGGGCTACATTTCGGCTACTTTGGGCCATGTACACTCCCATTTGTGCACATGAGGGGGCACCCTTCTTGAAAATCTTGCCCCCCTAATAGGGAATATGCATTTTTAGGCTCTAGCCACCCCTTGGGTTACCACCCCCTCCAAATCCCCCATGTTAAAATAAGGGTGTTGAACTATTTTTTTACCCGATTTTTCGACCGGTTTCACTTCTTATCCAATTTTTTTTTTAAATTTCAAATTTTTTCAAAATTTCAAATTTTTTCGAATTTCAAATTTTTTCGGAAATCAATTTTTTTCAAATTTCAATTTTTTTCTAATTTCAAAATTTTTCAAATTTCAAAATTTTTAATTTTTTCGTGGCAACCCCGGCTCGGACTCCCGCTGCACCGACGCTGGGGCTGTCCGCACTAAAACTGGGGGCTGTCACACTAACGCTGGGCGTTGTCAGCCCCGACGCTGGGGCTGTCAACACTAACGCTGGGCGCTGTCAGCACCGACGCTGGGGCTATCAGCACCGACGCTGGGGCTTCCCAGATTTTTTCCCCGTTTTTTTTTTGTTAACTTCAAATTTTTTTGAAATTTCAATTTTTTTGAAATTTCAATTTTTTTCAAATTTCAAATTTTTTTCAAAGCTCAATTTTTTTTTTCGTGGCAAACCCGGGTCGGACTATCGCTGCACCGACGCTGGGGGCTGTCAGCACGGCACGCTGGGCGCTGTCAGCCCCGACGCTGGGGCTGTCAGCACCGACGCTGGGGCTTCCCAGATTTTTTCCCCGTTTTTTTTTTTGAAATTTCAATTTTTTTGAAATTTCAAACTTTTTTCAAAGCTCA
>CAXKVW010000998.1:45000-47500 GCA_964058825.1 Carex arenaria
ATATGCATATGCTTCGGGGAAGGGCGCGCCACGCAAAGACGCCCTGCCCCCAACCCGTCGGGACTTCGTACACTGCGTTGTGTGTACGCGTGGCTGCATATGCATATGCTTCGGGGCAGGGCGCGCCACGCAAAGACGCCCTGCCCCCAACCCGTCGGGACTTCGTACACTGCGTTGTGTGTACGCGTGGCTGCATATGCATATGCTTCGGGGCAGGGCGCGCCACGCAAAGACGCCCTGCCCCCAACACGTCGGGACTTCGTACACTGCGTTGTGTGTACGCGTGGCTGCATATGGATATGCTTCGGGGCAGGGCGCGCCACGCAAAGACGCCCTGCCCCCAACCCGTCGGGACTTCGTACACTGCGTTGTGTGTACGCGTGGCTGCATATGCAAATGCTTCGGGGCAGGGCGCGCCACGCAAAGACGCCCTGCCCCCAACCCGTCGGGACTTCGTACACTGCGTTGTGTGTACGCGTGGCTGCATATGCATATGCTTCGTGGCAGGGCGCGCCACGCAAAGACGCCCTGCCCCCCACCCGTCGGGACTTCGTACACTGCGTTGTGTGTACGCGTGGCTGCATATGCATATGCTTCGGGGCAGGGCGCGCCACGCAAAGACGCCCTGCCCCCCACCCGTCGGGACTTCGTACACTGCGTTGTGTGTACGCGTGGCTGCATATGCATATGCTTCGGGGCAGGGCGCGCCACGCAAAGACGCCCTGCCCCCAACCCGTCGGGACTTCGTACACTGCGTTGTGTGTACGCGTGGCTGCATATGCATATGCTTCGGGGCAGGGCGCGCCACGCAAAGACGCCCTGCCCCCAACCCGTCGGGACTTCGTACACTGCGTTGTGTGTACGCGTGGCTGCATATGCATATGCTTCGGGGCAGGGCGCGCCACGCAAAGACGCCCTGCCCCCAACCCGTCGGGACTTCGTACACTGCGTTGTGTGTACGCGTGGCTGCATATGCATATGCTTCGGGGCAGGGCGCGCCACGCAAAGACGCCCTGCCCCCAACCCGTCGGGACTTTCGGGTGCTTCGGGCCATTTTTCTGCTGCTTCGGGCCATCTTTCGGCTACTTCGGGCCATTTTTCGGCTACTTCGGCTACATTTTGGCTACTTCAGGCTACATTTCGGCTACTTCGGGGACTTTTGGCTACTTCGGGCCATTTTTTGGCTACGTCGGGGACTTTCGGCTACTTCGGGCCATTTTTCGGCTACTTCGGGCCAATTTTCGACTACTTCGGCTACATTTCGGCTACTTCGTGCTACATTTCGGCTACTTCGGGCACTTTCAGCTACTTCGGGCCATTTTTCGGCTACCTCGGGCAATTTTTCAGCTACTTCGGCCACTTTTCGGCTACTTCGGGTCCTTTTTCGGCTACTTCGGGCACTTTCGGCTACTTCGGGCCATTTTTCAGCTATCTCAGGCAATTTTTCGGCTACTTCGGGCACCTATCGGCTACTTCGGGCACTTTTCGGCTACTTTCGGCTACTTCGGGTCATTTTTCGGCTACTTCGGGTCATTTTTCGTCTACTTCGGGCCATGTACACTCCCGTGCGTGTACCTCAGGGGCCATGTACACCACCCGGCATGCACATGGAGGGGCACCCTTTCCGAAAATCCTTGCCCCCTAATAGGGAATATGCATTTTGGGTCTCCAGCCACGCCCAGGGTTACCACCCCCTGGAAATCCCCCAGGTTTCCCCCCCATTTTACTTAGAAGTGCTAACGCTAAGGGCGCTACTGCACCAACGCTACTTCGGGCCATTTTTCGGCTACTTCGGGCCATTTTTCGGCTACTTCGGGCTACTTTTCAGCTACTTCGGGCCATTTTCCGGCTACTTCGGGCACTTTCGGCTACTTCGGGCCATTTTTCGGCTACTTCGGGCACTTTTCGGCTACTTCGGGCCACTTTTCGGCTACTTCGGGCTACTTTTCGGCTACTTTGGGATACTTTCAGGCTACTTCGGGGCATTTTCCGGCTACTTCGGGCACTTTCCGCTACCTCAAGCACTTTCCGCTACTTCGGGTCATTTTTCGGCTACTTCGGGCCAATTTTCGGCTACTTCGGGCCATTTTCGGCTACTTCGGGCCTTTTTTCGGCTACTTCGGCCACATTTTGGCTACATTTTGGCTACTTCGGGCTACATTTCGGCTACTTCGGCTACATTTGGGCTACTTCGGCTACATTTTAGCTACTTCGGGGTACATTTCAGCTAATTCGGGGCCATTTTTCGGCTACTTCGGGGCAATTTTCGGCTACTTCGGGCCAATTTTCGGCTACTTCGGCTACATTTTGGCTACTTCGTGCTACATTTCGGCTACTTCGGGCACTTTCAGCTACGTCAAGTCATTTTTCGGCTACTTCGGGCCATTTTTCGGCTACTTCGGGCAATTTTGGGCTACTTCGGGCCATTTTTCGGCTACTTCGGGCCATTTTCCGTCTACTACGGGCACTTTCGGCTACTTCGGGTCATTTTTCGGCTACT
>CAXKVW010000998.1:57500-60000 GCA_964058825.1 Carex arenaria
GTCGGGACTTCGTACACTGCGTTGTGTGTACGCGTGGCTGCATATGCATATGCTTCGGGGCAGGGCGCGCCACGCAAAGACGCCCTGCCCCCAACCCGTCGGGACTTTCGGGTGCTTCGGGCCATTTTTCTGCTGCTTCGGGCCATCTTTCGGCTACTTCGGGCCATTTTTCGGCTACTTCGGCTACATTTTGGCTACTTCAGGCTACATTTCGGCTACTTCGGGGACTTTTGGCTACTTCGGGCCATTTTTTGGCTACGTCGGGGACTTTCGGCTACTTCGGGCCATTTTTCGGCTACTTCGGGCCAATTTTCGACTACTTCGGCTACATTTCGGCTACTTCGTGCTACATTTCGGCTACTTCGGGCACTTTCAGCTACTTCGGGCCATTTTTCGGCTACCTCGGGCAATTTTTCAGCTACTTCGGCCACTTTTCGGCTACTTCGGGTCCTTTTTCGGCTACTTCGGGCACTTTCGGCTACTTCGGGCCATTTTTCAGCTATCTCAGGCAATTTTTCGGCTACTTCGGGCACCTATCGGCTACTTCGGGCACTTTTCGGCTACTTTCGGCTACTTCGGGTCATTTTTCGGCTACTTCGGGTCATTTTTCGTCTACTTCGGGCCATGTACACTCCCGTGCGTGTACCTCAGGGGCCATGTACACCACCCGGCATGCACATGGAGGGGCACCCTTTCCGAAAATCCTTGCCCCCTAATAGGGAATATGCATTTTGGGTCTCCAGCCACGCCCAGGGTTACCACCCCCTGGAAATCCCCCAGGTTTCCCCCCCATTTTACTTAGAAGTGCTAACGCTAAGGGCGCTACTGCACCAACGCTACTTCGGGCCATTTTTCGGCTACTTCGGGCCATTTTTCGGCTACTTCGGGCTACTTTTCAGCTACTTCGGGCCATTTTCCGGCTACTTCGGGCACTTTCAGCTACTTCGGGCCATTTTTCGGCTACTTCGGGCACTTTTCGGCTACTTCGGGCCACTTTTCGGCTACTTCGGGCTACTTTTCGGCTACTTTGGGATACTTTCAGGCTACTTCGGGGCATTTTCCGGCTACTTCGGGCACTTTCCGCTACCTCAAGCACTTTCCGCTACTTCGGGTCATTTTTCGGCTACTTCGGGCCAATTTTCGGCTACTTCGGGCCATTTTCGGCTACTTCGGGCCTTTTTTCGGCTACTTCGGCTACATTTTGGCTACATTTTGGCTACTTCGGGCTACATTTCGGCTACTTCGGCTACATTTGGGCTACTTCGGCTACATTTTAGCTACTTCGGGGTACATTTCAGCTAATTCGGGGCCATTTTTCGGCTACTTCGGGGCAATTTTCGGCTACTTCGGGCCAATTTTCGGCTACTTCGGCTACATTTTGGCTACTTCGTGCTACATTTCGGCTACTTCGGGCACTTTCAGCTACGTCAAGTCATTTTTCGGCTACTTCGGGCCATTTTTCGGCTACTTCGGGCAATTTTGGGCTACTTCGGGCCATTTTTCGGCTACTTCGGGCCATTTTCCGTCTACTACGGGCACTTTCGGCTACTTCGGGTCATTTTTCGGCTACTTCGGGCACTTTTCGACTATTTTGGGCCATTTTTCGGCTACTTCGGGCTACCTTTCGGCTACTTCGGGCCATTTTTCGGCTACTTCGGGCTACTTCTCGGCTACTTCGGGCACTTTTCGGCTACTTCGGGCCATTTTTCGGCTACTTCGGGCTACTTTTCGGCTACTTCGATCCATTTTTCGGCTACTTTGGGCACTTTCAGCTACTTCGGGCACTTTCGGCTACTTCGGGTCATTTTTCGGCTACTTCGGGCCATTTTTCAGCTACTTCGGCTACATTTCGGCTACTTCGGCTACATTTCGGCTACTTCGGGCTACATTTCGGCTACTTCGGGGACTTTTGGCTACTTCTGGCCATTTTTTTGCTACGTCGGGGACTTTCGGCTACTTCGGGCCATTTTCGGCTACTTCGGGCCAATTTTCGGCTAGTTCGGCTACATTTCGGCTAGTTCGGGCTACATTTCGGCTACTTCGGGCTACATTTCGGCTACTTTGGGCCATGTACACTCCCATTTGTGCACATGAGGGGGCACCCTTCTTGAAAATCTTGCCCCCCTAATAGGGAATATGCATTTTTAGGCTCTAGCCACCCCTTGGGTTACCACCCCCTCCAAATCCCCCATGTTAAAAATAAGGGTGTTGAACTATTTTTTTACCCGATTTTTCGACCGGTTTCACTTCTTATCCAATTTTTTTTTTAAATTTCAAATTTTTTCAAAATTTCAAATTTTTTCGAATTTCAAATTTTTTCGGAAATCAATTTTTTTCAAATTTCAATTTTTTTCTAATTTCAAAATTTTTCAAATTTCAAAATTTTCAAATTTCAAAATTTTTAATTTTTTCGTGGCAACCCCGGCTCGGACTCCCGCTGCACCGACGCTGGGGCTGTCCGCACTAAAACTGGGGGCTGTCACACTAACGCTGGGCGTTG
>CAXKVW010000998.1:70000-72500 GCA_964058825.1 Carex arenaria
GGCTACTTCGGGCTACTTTTCAGCTACTTCGGGCCATTTTCCGGCTACTTCGGGCACTTTCGGCTACTTCGGGGCATTTTTCGGCTACTTCGGGCACTTTTCGGCTACTTCGGGCCACTTTTCGGCTACTTCGGGCTACTTTTCGGCTACTTTGGGATACTTTCAGGCTACTTCGGGGCATTTTCCGGCTACTTCGGGCACTTTCCGCTACCTCAAGCACTTTCCGCTACTTCGGGTCATTTTTCGGCTACTTCGGGCCAATTTTCGGCTACTTCGGGCCATTTTCGGCTACTTCGGGCCTTTTTTCGGCTACTTCGGCTACATTTTGGCTACATTTTGGCTACTTCGGGCTACATTTCGGCTACTTCGGCTACATTTGGGCTACTTCGGCTACATTTTAGCTACTTCGGGGTACATTTCAGCTAATTCGGGGCCATTTTTCGGCTACTTCGGGGCAATTTTCGGCTACTTCGGGCCAATTTTCGGCTACTTCGGCTACATTTTGGCTACTTCGTGCTACATTTCGGCTACTTCGGGCACTTTCAGCTACGTCAAGTCATTTTTCGGCTACTTCGGGCCATTTTTCGGCTACTTCGGGCAATTTTGGGCTACTTCGGGCCATTTTTCGGCTACTTCGGGCCATTTTCCGTCTACTACTGGCACTTTCGGCTACTTCGGGTCATTTTTCGGCTACTTCGGGCACTTTTGGCTATTTTGGGCCATTTTTCGGCTACTTCGGGCTACCTTTCGGCTACTTCGGGCCATTTTCCGGCTACTTCGGGCACTTTCCGCTACTTCGGGCCATTTTTCGGCTACTTCGGGCCATTTTTCGGCTACTTCGGCTACATTTTGGCTACTTCGGCTACATTTTGGCTACTTCGGGCTACATTTCGGCTACTTCGGGGACTTTCGGCTACTTCGGGCCATTTTTTTGCTACGTCAGGGACTTTCGGCTACTTCGGGCTATTTTTCGGCTACTTCGGGCCATTTTTCGGCTACTTCGGGGCAATGTTCGGCTACTTCGGAGCAATTTTCGGCTACTTCGGGCAATTTTGGGCTACTTCGGGCCATTTTTCGGCTACTTCGGGCCATTTTCCGTCTACTACGGGCACTTTCGGCTACTTCGGGTCATTTTTCGGCTACTGCGGGCACTTTTCGACTATTTTGGGCCATTTTTCGGCTACTTCGGGCAATTTTCGGCTACTTCGGGCCATTTTTCGGCTACTTCGGGCTACTTCTCGGCTACTTCGGGCACTTTTCGGCTACTTCGGGCCATTTTTCGGCTACTTCGGGCTACTTTTCGGCTACTTCGATCCATTTTTCGGCTACTTTGGGCACTTTCAGCTACTTCGGGCACTTTCGGCTACTTCGGGTCATTTTTCGGCTACTTCGGGCCATTTTTCGGCTACTTCGGCTACATTTCGGCTACTTCGGCTACATTTCGGCTACTTCGGGCTACATTTCGGCTACTTCGGGGACTTTTGGCTACTTCTGGCCATTTTTTTGCTACGTCGGGGACTTTCGGCTACTTCGGGCCATTTTCGGCTACTTCGGGCCAATTTTCGGCTAGTTCGGCTACATTTCGGCTAGTTCGGGCTACATTTCGGCTACTTCGGGCTACATTTCGGCTACTTTGGGCCATGTACACTCCCATTTGTGCACATGAGGGGGCACCCTTCTTGAAAATCTTGCCCCCCTAATAGGGAATATGCATTTTTAGGCTCTAGCCACCCCTTGGGTTACCACCCCCTCCAAATCCCCCATGTTAAAATAAGGGTGTTGAACTATTTTTTTACCCGATTTTTCGACCGGTTTCACTTCTTATCCAATTTTTTTTTTAAATTTCAAATTTTTTCAAAATTTCAAATTTTTTCGAATTTCAAATTTTTTCGGAAATCAATTTTTTTCAAATTTCAATTTTTTTCTAATTTCAAAATTTTTCAAATTTCAAAATTTTTAATTTTTTCGTGGCAACCCCGGCTCGGACTCCCGCTGCACCGACGCTGGGGCTGTCCGCACTAAAACTGGGGGCTGTCACACTAACGCTGGGCGTTGTCAGCCCCGACGCTGGGGCTGTCAACACTAACGCTGGGCGCTGTCAGCACCGACGCTGGGGCTATCAGCACCGACGCTGGGGCTTCCCAGATTTTTTCCCCGTTTTTTTTTTGTTAACTTCAAATTTTTTTGAAATTTCAATTTTTTTGAAATTTCAATTTTTTTCAAATTTCAAATTTTTTTCAAAGCTCAATTTTTTTTTTCGTGGCAAACCCGGGTCGGACTATCGCTGCACCGACGCTGGGGGCTGTCAGCACGGCACGCTGGGCGCTGTCAGCCCCGACGCTGGGGCTGTCAGCACCGACGCTGGGGCTTCCCAGATTTTTTCCCCGTTTTTTTTTTTGAAATTTCAATTTTTTTGAAATTTCAAACTTTTTTCAAAGCTCAATTTTTTTTTTCGTGGCAACCCCGGTCGGACTATCGCTGCACCGACGCACACCGCACG
>CAXKVW010000998.1:80000-85000 GCA_964058825.1 Carex arenaria
GCCCTGCCCCCAACCCGTCGGGACTTCGTACACTGCGTTGTGTGTACGCGTGGCTGCATATGCATATGCTTCGGGGCAGGGCGCGCCACGCAAAGACGCCCTGCCCCCAACCCGTCGGGACTTCGTACACTGCGTTGTGTGTACGCGTGGCTGCATATGCATATGCTTCGGGGCAGGGCGCGCCACGCAAAGACGCCCTGCCCCCAACCCGTCGGGACATCGTACACTGCGTTGTGTGTACGCGTGGCTGCATATGCATATGCTTCGGGGCAGGGCGCGCCACGCAAAGACGCCCTGCCCCCAACCCGTCGGGACATCGTACACTGCGTTGTGTGTACGCGTGGCTGCATATGCATATGCTTCGGGGCAGGGCGCGCCACGCAAAGACGCCCTGCCCCCAACCCGTCGGGACTTCGTACACTGCGTTGTGTGTACGCGTGGCTGCATATGCATATGCTTCGGGGCAGGGCGCGCCACGCAAAGACGCCCTGCCCCCAACCCGTCGGGACTTCGTACACTGCGTTGTGTGTACGCGTGGCTCCATATGCATATGCTTCGGGGCAGGGCGCGCCACGCAAAGACGCCCTGCCCCCAACCCGTCGGGACTTCGTACACTGCGTTGTGTGTACGCGTGGCTGCATATGCATATGCTTCGGGGCAGGGCGCGCCACGCAAAGACGCCCTGCCCCCAACCCGTCGGGACTTCGTACACTGCGTTGTGTGTACGCGTGGCTGCATATGCATATGCTTCGGGGCAGGGCGCGCCACGCAAAGACGCCCTGCCCCCAACCCGTCGGGACTTCGTACACTGCGTTGTGTGTACGCGTGGCTGCATATGCATATGCTTCCGGGCAGGGCGCGCCACGCAAAGACGCCCTGCCCCCAACCCGTCGGGACTTCGTACACTGCGTTGTGTGTACGCGTGGCTGCATATGCATATGCTTCGGGGCAGGGCGCGCCACGCAAAGACGCCCTGCCCCCAACCCGTCGGGACTTCGTACACTGCGTTGTGTGTACGCGTGGCTGCATATGCAAATGCTTCGGGGCAGGGCGCGCCACGCAAAGACGCCCTGCCCCCAACCCGTCGGGACTTCGTACACTGCGTTGTGTGTACGCGTGGCTGCATATGCATATGCTTCGTGGCAGGGCGCGCCACGCAAAGACGCCCTGCCCCCCACCCGTCGGGACTTCGTACACTGCGTTGTGTGTACGCGTGGCTGCATATGCATATGCTTCGGGGCAGGGCGCGCCACGCAAAGACGCCCTGCCCCCAACCCGTCGGGACTTCGTACACTGCGTTGTGTGTACGCGTGGCTGCATATGCATATGCTTCGGGGCAGGGCGCGCCACGCAAAGACGCCCTGCCCCCAACCCGTCGGGACTTCGTACACTGCGTTGTGTGTACGCGTGGCTGCATATGCATATGCTTCGGGGCAGGGCGCGCCACGCAAAGACGCCCTGCCCCCAACCCGTCGGGACTTCGTACACTGCGTTGTGTGTACGCGTGGCTGCATATGCATATGCTTCGGGGCAGGGCGCGCCACGCAAAGACGCCCTGCCCCCAACCCGTCGGGACTTTCGGGTGCTTCGGGCCATTTTTCTGCTGCTTCGGGCCATCTTTCGGCTACTTCGGGCCATTTTTCGGCTACTTCGGCTACATTTTGGCTTCTTCAGGCTACATTTCGGCTACTTCGGGGACTTTTGGCTACTTCGGGCCATTTTTTGGCTACGTCGGGGACTTTCGGCTACTTCGGGCCATTTTTCGGCTACTTCGGGCCAATTTTCGACTACTTCGGCTACATTTCGGCTACTTCGTGCTACATTTCGGCTACTTCGGGCACTTTCAGCTACTTCGGGCCATTTTTCGGCTACCTCGGGCAATTTTTCAGCTACTTCGGCCACTTTTCGGCTACTTCGGGTCCTTTTTCGGCTACTTCGGGCACTTTCGGCTACTTCGGGCCATTTTTCAGCTATCTCAGGCAATTTTTCGGCTACTTCGGGCACCTATCGGCTACTTCGGGCACTTTTCGGCTACTTTCGGCTACTTCGGGTCATTTTACGGCTACTTCGGGTCATTTTTCGTCTACTTCGGGCCATGTACACTCCCGTGCGTGTACCTCAGGGGCCATGTACACCACCCGGCATGCACATGGAGGGGCACCCTTTCCGAAAATCCTTGCCCCCTAATAGGGAATATGCATTTTGGGTCTCCAGCCACGCCCAGGGTTACCACCCCCTGGAAATCCCCCAGGTTTCCCCCCCATTTTACTTAGAAGTGCTAACGCTAAGGGCGCTACTGCACCAACGCTACTTCGGGCCATTTTTCGGCTACTTCGGGCCATTTTTCGGCTACTTCGGGCTACTTTTCAGCTACTTCGGGCCATTTTCCGGCTACTTCGGGCACTTTCGGCTACTTCGGGCCATTTTTCGGCTACTTCGGGCACTTTTCGGCTACTTCGGGCCACTTTTCGGCTACTTCGGGCTACTTTTCGGCTACTTTGGGATACTTTCAGGCTACTTCGGGGCATTTTCCGGCTACTTCGGGCACTTTCCGCTACCTCAAGCACTTTCCGCTACTTCGGGTCATTTTTCGGCTACTTCGGGCCAATTTTCGGCTACTTCGGGCCATTTTCGGCTACTTCGGGCCTTTTTTCGGCTACTTCGGCTACATTTTGGCTACATTTTGGCTACTTCGGGCTACATTTCGGCTACTTCGGCTACATTTGGGCTACTTCGGCTACATTTTAGCTACTTCGGGGTACATTTCAGCTAATTCGGGGCCATTTTTCGGCTACTTCGGGGCAATTTTCGGCTACTTCGGGCCAATTTTCGGCTACTTCGGCTACATTTTGGCTACTTCGTGCTACATTTCGGCTACTTCGGGCACTTTCAGCTACGTCAAGTCATTTTTCGGCTACTTCGGGCCATTTTTCGGCTACTTCGGGCAATTTTGGGCTACTTCGGGCCATTTTTCGGCTACTTCGGGCCATTTTCCGTCTACTACGGGCACTTTCGGCTACTTCGGGTCATTTTTCGGCTACTTCGGGCACTTTTCGACTATTTTGGGCCATTTTTCGGCTACTTCGGGCTACCTTTCGGCTACTTCGGGCCATTTTCCGGCTACTTCGGGCACTTTCAGCTACTTCGGGCCATTTTTCGGCTACTTCGGGCCATTTTTCGGCTACTTCGGCTACATTTTGGCTACTTCGGCTACATTTTGGCTACTTCGGGCTACATTTCGGCTACTTCGGGGACTTTCGGCTACTTCGGGCCATTTTTTTGCTACGTCAGGGACTTTCGGCTACTTCGGGCTATTTTTCGGCTACTTCGGGCCATTTTTCGGCTACTTCGGGGCAATGTTCGGCTACTTCGGAGCAATTTTCGGCTACTTCGGGCAATTTTGGGCTACTTCGGGCCATTTTTCGGCTACTTCGGGCCATTTTCCGTCTACTACGGGCACTTTCGGCTACTTCGGGTCATTTTTCGGCTACTTCGGGCAATTTTCGGCTACTTCGGGCCATTTTTCGGCTACTTCGGGCTACTTCTCGGCTACTTCGGGCACTTTTCGGCTACTTCGGGCCATTTTTCGGCTACTTCGGGCTACTTTTCGGCTACTTCGATCCATTTTTCGGCTACTTTGGGCACTTTCAGCTACTTCGGGCACTTTCGGCTACTTCGGGTCATTTTTCGGCTACTTCGGGCCATTTTTCGGCTACTTCGGCTACATTTCGGCTACTTCGGCTACATTTCGGCTACTTCGGGCTACATTTCGGCTACTTCGGGGACTTTTGGCTACTTCTGGCCATTTTTTTGCTACGTCGGGGACTTTCGGCTACTTCGGGCCATTTTCGGCTACTTCGGGCCAATTTTCGGCTAGTTCGGCTACATTTCGGCTAGTTCGGGCTACATTTCGGCTACTTCGGGCTACATTTCGGCTACTTCGGGCTACATTTCGGCTACTTCGGCTACATTTGGGCTACTTCGGCTACATTTTAGCTACTTCGGGGTACATTTCAGCTAATTCGGGGCCATTTTTCGGCTACTTCGGGGCAATTTTCGGCTACTTCGGGCCAATTTTCGGCTACTTCGGCTACATTTTGGCTACTTCGTGCTACATTTCGGCTACTTCGGGCACTTTCAGCTACGTCAAGTCATTTTTCGGCTACTTCGGGCCATTTTTCGGCTACTTCGGGCAATTTTGGGCTACTTCGGGCCATTTTTCGGCTACTTCGGGCCATTTTCCGTCTACTACGGGCACTTTCGGCTACTTCGGGTCATTTTTCGGCTACTTCGGGCACTTTTCGACTATTTTGGGCCATTTTTCGGCTACTTCGGGCTACCTTTCGGCTACTTCGGGCCATTTTCCGGCTACTTCGGGCACTTTCCGCTACTTCGGGCCATTTTTCGGCTACTTCGGGCCATTTTTCGGCTACTTCGGCTACATTTTGGCTACTTCGGCTACATTTTGGCTACTTCGGGCTACATTTCGGCTACTTCGGGGACTTTCGGCTACTTCGGGCCATTTTTTTGCTACGTCAGGGACTTTCGGCTACTTCGGGCTATTTTTCGGCTACTTCGGGCCATTTTTCGGCTACTTCGGGGCAATGTTCGGCTACTTCGGAGCAATTTTCGGCTACTTCGGGCAATTTTGGGCTACTTCGGGCCATTTTTCGGCTACTTCGGGCCATTTTCCGTCTACTACGGGCACTTTCGGCTACTTCGGGTCATTTTTCGGCTACTGCGGGCACTTTTCGACTATTTTGGGCCATTTTTCGGCTACTTCGGGCAATTTTCGGCTACTTCGGGCCATTTTTCGGCTACTTCGGGCTACTTCTCGGCTACTTCGGGCACTTTTCGGCTACTTCGGGCCATTTTTCGGCTACTTCGGGCTACTTTTCGGCTACTTCGATCCATTTTTCGGCTACTTTGGGCACTTTCAGCTACTTCGGGCACTTTCGGCTACTTCGGGTCATTTTTCGGCTACTTCGGGCCATTTTTCG